>RCAB01000749.1:0-22189 GCA_003640385.1 Setaria digitata | reverse complement strand
AATATAATATAATATAATATAAAAATAAAATTGCTATGAAATTAGTACAATTTTATATATGCTTGGAAATGAAGAAGTGGAGTAATTTTGTGGCCTTCTGATGAAGAGTTTACATTTTGTTTTGTTCAGCACAGAATGGATTTTTGTCAGTGTAAGTATATCAGTTTATGAAAATTATGTCAAAATTCAAAATTTTCTCACCTTTTCAGTTATGTAATACGTATTTTTTTAATTGTTAGTGCTGGATTTACGCCATTTTCATGACCACTTTTCATACATCGTTTCGAAAGTTGGAATTTTCGAATAGAGAAGAGACGGAGAAAAGTGAGAGGAGAAGATAGAAATTTGCTGCATTAATGGGAGCAAGTAAAATATGAAATATAATTCCTATCCTGATACGGTATATTTTTGTGTTTTTCATGCGGTACTTTGATTTTGCCTTAAGGATTTCTTTTTTATCGCATATTTTTGTGGCTGTAGTTGGGATCTTCTTACAGTATTCTTCGTAGAAAATGTTTTACACTGTATGGAACAGACATACTGTTTTGAGTGTAAGTAAGTTATTAATGGTTGAATTTTTAATTATATCCCAACAAGTGATAATAAATTAGAAATGCAAAGTACAATAATTGTGAATTTCATGAATTAAGCAACATGGAGTTGTTTTGTATCGATTCTCAGCGAATCATTTTTTGTGGTCTATCAACACGTGCATAGTAATGAATAGAATTGCAATTATTACAATGATTATTATTTATTCGTTATGTTAAAGTATCTTTATCAAGGCACTGATCCGTTGGTGTAAAATCAGTTGTCAAATATTTGTTAATTACTTTTTGTATCAGCATGAAAATGAAAATTGTTGATACGCCACCAAAATAACAGCCATAAATAAAGAACTGCAAATATTTTCTGATTTAAAAAAAAATAAAAAAAGTTTCTTTAAGTGAAAGATAATTAGTTGAGATTTCAGGTGTATTCTCAAATGTTTAGAGAAACAAATAACTGCAGACATAAAATTAATGATGAATGTTTTCCTTAAAAAGCAAAACTCAACTTATAAACTGTGTCTTTCGACAAGAATTGCATTGAGTTTCACCGCAGAATTTTCAGTCATCACTGACTAGATTATTAGAGGTAATTAAAAAGTGGTGTAAAAATTCCTTTTACTAATTCACTTTATTAATTATAAAATTGTCATTTATCTGTTTTGAACTTGCTATTGCTCATATTAGAAAAGGTTTAAATTAGTCATGCTGCTTTTTGAAGGTTTAGTAAAGCACTTTTTAAGTGGATGCAAAAATTTAAATTAGAAACCAAAATCGAGATCTGTCACTAGAGTTTAGCGGATTCCTCAGTTCAATTGAAATAGGTTTTTATATAATAATTAAAATGCATCGAGAAAGTCTGGCAAATAATCCCATCTGATTAATTGAAGTTACTGATTTGATGCAATTAAATGAATTGTTTTATGGAGGCTTGGTCGCTTGTCTAATAATTTGATGAATATGTCCTATCATAAATTAGTTAGCTTATTTCATAAGTTTTAATATGATTAATTTATTCTTCCATAGCAGATCATTTAAGATTTTTAATTGTGACTATCTTTTAGCAAGTCAATTAATGTAGCAATTATTACCTGTGTGCGTATATCAAGTGCTAGGCCATGTTTATCAACAACAATTAAGGTGAGCATTGTTTGCAACAGCAGTGCAATAAATGTGCTAAAGCCAAATACCAATCCATAACTTGCAGTTGTCAGTTCGGTTGCAATATTGGTACTGCAAAATAAAATTTTAGAAGTTTGAATATTTTAAAAAAGGAACAATTTTTTTTTTAAGCCATTTGGTTTGTAATTTCTTTCGAAAACCAAAAACGCTTCCAGAAATTTCCACAACTGTCAAATCTGATAATGTAATGAAAGTTTGATATCAAATAAATCAATCCATTTTCAGGCTTAGCTTCTCGAGCAAAATTCATACTATAATGAGAATGTATTTTTGACAGTCTTCTCAACAAATCAATAAATAACGATAAATGATAAATGATAAGCAGGTAGAAGGACATTTCATCAAACTATTTTATTGGATGCAATTTGTTCTGTTAATAATCGATGTTTTGATTAGAATTTGTCATTCAAATGTCGGAAATTAAATTTCCTGTTGATTAAATTGTAAGAAATTAGGGCTTAGTGAGGCAAGAAAAATTTAAATAGTGAAATTTTTTTGAGAAATTTACCTAGCAACAGTGACAAGTAACTGATAAATAGTAATGAAAGAGATGTAAAGTATATAAGCCGAAAATAGACTGCTTGTTTGAGACATCATAATTAACAATCCAGCACTAATTATCGAATTCATCCATAACACTACTTCGCCGCATTTTGACCAATCAATTTTCATATATTGAACAAAGAAACTAATAATCGCACCTGTTAATTTAACAGTTCAGTTAATTAAATTCCTCGTTTTTATTTTTATTAAAGCAACTATTTGTTTTAATTAATTTACTGAAAGTCTGATCTGTAACAAAATGCTTTTTCTTTCATTTACTGAAATTTGAGCCATTAATTCTGGTTATGCTAATTAATTAAGCATTATCAATCACTTTTTTCTCGTAAATCAATAGGCTTAATTTTGCTCAAAAATTAAAATAAACAGTTGCTTTCATGATTTCAGCACTGAAATTGACTTTTCAATATTTACAAGCTTGTTATGTCGTTCACTTCTTCCACAAAATTCAAAAATATTGTTGATAACTTTGGAATTAAATTCCAAATTTTTTCTTCCTCTTTTCCATTTTGTATAAAATTTTAAATTTAAATAATTTTCAAACTTTAATTTATCATTAAGGCAAAATGACCCATTAAAGTTGCTGCACATTCTGTTATACCATTGTATGCTTTATCATTTTGTTGCAATAAAGTCCACAAATTTTGAACATAATTTTGTACCTAAAATTCAAGAAAATTCTTTTTTTAAGCATAAAATTTTTCACTCGACCCTTAAAGCTTAAGTAGTAATTAATTTTCTTGAGCTATTAGCTAANATAATTTTGTACCTAAAATTCAAGAAAATTCTTTTTTTAAGCATAAAATTTTTCACTCGACCCTTAAAGCTTAAGTAGTAATTAATTTTCTTGAGCTATTAGCTGCGGGTACTGAAAAAGTACGCACGGAAAAGTTTATATTTTGAAGTATCTAGTAAAAATTATCTTTCAATTTTTTTAGTGTTTTTATTTTAAAAGCTTACAGCATAATAAACAGTAGAATACTAGTTTTAAATAATATATTATGAGCTGAAAGAAAAATGATAATTTTGAGCAATTTTTTCCTCATTTGAATTTCTTCTACATATAGGAATTAAAATGCAACTTTCTTAGTTAGCATGTAATCTTGTAATCATGTCAACAAAAAAAAAAAAAAAAAAAATCTGATTGCAAGGGTTGTAAGAAAAAAGTAAATTTTCAACCTGACTGTAACGAAATTTCCAAAAGTTTGCTCGATCTGATTATGATAAAGTTACTAAATGAGAAAAAGCTATGTTCAAATTAATTGTGATAAACCAAAAAGCATCTAACCTGATAAGTTCCACAACCAGCTAATGACCACCAAAGACACCATTTCAGAATGGTTCGTTTCCTCTTCAGGATCATTAAATGCTTCCAGGAATCTTGAAGATAGGCCTTCAATCCATGATCAACAGTTTCAGGTAGTGCATTGAGCGATACCCTGTGCTATATCCAAATTTACTTCATAAATGGCATTTATTTTTTTGAAAGTAAAGTAATTAGTTAATGAATGCAAAAAAAAAAACAAAAAAAAGAAGGAAAAAAAGCAACGAAATTTTAATGTAAATCTGCAAAAAAAAAAAAAAAAACAATATTTTCTTGCTCTTTTTTCCTACAAATTATATTAAAGTGATAACCTTTCAATGCTGTGTATTTCATATGTTTGATCCAAATGGTCTATTTTACGCAAACTTTTATTCGTTATCATTCTGGATGATAGCGATGGAAGCATGCAAGCCATAATGAGAGTAACACAACCAGTGCCAAGTGATATCTAATAAGATTAGGAAATAATTAAATTAACTGATTTGAAGTTAAATTTTACTACCCGGAAAGCGGGTAGTTAGGGATATATTTGGTAGCACTTAAAAAAAAAAAAAATTAATCAAAATTATCAGATGAAATTGATTGAAGATGAAATGCTCACCAAAAAGCCAAAAACTGGAGGAATATTTTTGAAAAATCCTCCAAGTTTCTCCGAAAAAAAAAAAAATGTTAATATTACCGTCTATTCAAATAAAAACAACCCAATTAATTTTTTTTTCACAAATCAATTTTCAATTGCTTGATCAGTGTTTCTTCTTAGCTGTTATTTATTTTACTGACTCACAAATAAGCTTATTTACAAACATTTCAATAAATGTTTGCAAATACTTTATACGCAATTGACAAGCACATCAAGCAAAAAATTAAATATATATTATTTAAACTTTTTATCTGTATACTGATTAAACTTTTTTTTCTTTCCATTCGTTGTGTTTTCTTTTTTTTTGCTCTTGAGCAATTGATTATTTTTTGGTTCAAATTCATTGATATGAATTTAATATAACACTTCTGGTACTTTTCTTACTTTTTTTTTCTTTTCTATCAATTATCTTAGCTGTGCGAAGCTATTTCAGTATTTGGAGGATTGCTTAAAACATTATTTTTTCTGATCACTTTTTTCTGCTGAATAAATTTACCTGTCATTTTTTTTATTACGTTTTAATTAATAAATAGATGTAACAACTCTTTACCTTGTGCAATTCCAAATAGCAAACAACATCCATTGAAATGAGTAGTTGGCCTGAACCATAAGCCAAAAATTTGCCAAATAAAGTAGCAGCTCGGACATATGATGTGATACGTTTAAAATGTTTCTGTTCAACGACTGCATACGTGTACGAAACATATGCAATTTCTGATGCTGTTGATAAGCCTTAAAATTTCAAAATGAAATTTTTTAAGTTTAATCATTTTTTCTTTTTTTGGTCGTAAGTTTTTCTTTTTAAGATTTATTTCTATTTCGGAAATTTTTTTTTAAATTTCTTGCATAATTTTCGGCTTTTATTGGGAGATTTCAATTGACAAAAAATAAAAATGTATTATTTACAAACCAAAAATAATTTCCATTAATTGCATGTGCCAGATTTTGTTACACCAAAGAACGATAGCATATGAAGCACAATATGATAATCCTTCGAGAACAATGATCGGCTTGTGCCGTAATATATCTGCTAGGATAAATACAGGTATCTGAACAAATTAATTAATCTAGAGTATGCAGATTAGTTTGACACTGTCACATGCTTTGCAATATTTTATCTATCTAAATTTAAACTTTTATATATATATATATATAATAAGAAAGGTTTACTACATATAGATATAAAAAGAGGTGGTAAAAAATTAATTATACACAAAATAGTGCATATCAATTAAAAATGTTTAAAAAAGAAATGGTTTATATTGTAATTTAGTAGCAAAATTCCACTTTTAATTCTTTCTGATTCTCATTTTCCTCATTTTCTAACTTTTAACTGATTTTTTGCTAAATTGAAATGGTTTTCTAATTATCCTTGTGTAAGATAATATAGAAAGACTGCAAGCCTAGTTGTTTTAGAATCGTAGCCGTAAGAATAGCTTACCGTATGATCGTAACCATAAGCATTGGTTACTGTCAAATCGTAGTGATCAGCAGTGATTATGGTTTTATCGAAAAAACAACTCTTGAATATCGTCTGTCCTGCTGATATTTATTTTGGTGCTTTACAAAATTGATAAGATAATGAACTTGTGGTGTGCTTCCAGCATTACTATCGAACTTTGCTTACTTAATCATCACGGTGGCATTAATTAATTACAAAAATAGTTTTAAACTTACCAATGCGATCACATATGAATAAGTCCACAAGGGATATATTTGACTGTAAAGTTGAATATCGGTGAAATTTTTATATGATGAGACGAGAAATGGTGTCAGGAAAGGTGTTGCCGGACGAAATTTCCTGATCATTCCAAATAAGCAAATAAAATATATAACATATTTCCAATCCATTTTTTCTAGCAAACATAAATATGTAAATACAATTATTATTTGAAACTGAAAAAGATTTTGCTTTTGCTTTTAAATTTACTGAAATTCAAATGAATTACTGCCATAATTTTGCCACTTTTTCATCATTACACGCTTATAAATGTTCTTTAAACTAAAACTACAACACTTTTTTTTTTTTGCTTCCAAAATTTCGCGATTTTCATTTCCATCAATACACACACATAGATGTTAAACATAGAAAAAGTTCAAGGATCGAACAATGGAACCAAGAGAGACGGACAGAATGTACGGAGCGTACGGGATGTATGAGGTGTACGAGGTATATGGGGTGTATAGGGTATCCGGGGTGTGCGGTCTGCGGGGTGTGCGAGGTGTACGAGGCGTGCAAGGTGTATGGGAAGGTATAATTAGTGGGTTTGGTTAATTGTGAGAAATGAAAGAGAAACAGAGGCACAGTGTTTTTTTTTTAATTGATAAACCAATCGTCCATCCCATTTCATTTCATTTCTTCAGTCAAATTTCGACACTTTTTTCTTGTTTACACTTCTAGTAGTAAATGGGGCCGTTGCGCAAATGAAAAACGAATAGATTATTTTTTCTCATAGTTAAAATAAATAATTAATGAAGTTTTGCTGATAATATGTCTAGGCAATGATAAGAATAATATCATTTTGAAACAGCAAAAAATACTCAAAAGGTAAAGTTTCGTGATAATAGGGAAATTTTTCTGTTAAATTTTCAGTTTTCATTTAGGAAAAAAAATTCCCTTCCATCAGAACCTGTTTTTTCAATGTTTTTTTTCCGTTCTTTTAGTCTTCCAAAATGATGAATTAATCAAGCGTTAAAAGAGTTTAGGGAGAAAATGAATAACTAAAATAAGTTAGTAGAAAATTTACCTCAGCCAAGATCTGTAGAAGTCAAAAGGAAAGAATTTCTTTCTTGGCAGGCCAAATGATGCGCATGTGGCAATTATAATTGGTTAAGATACGATGAAATATGTTTCAAAATTTAACTGTGATTGAAGAAAATTTATTCGTGAAGTTTCTGTATCGTTGTTATCAAAGAAAGAATACCAATTAATATTGACAGCTAAACTTTTTTTGAGAAAGTTTAAACTTTCAAACACATTTTCAAAAAAAAAAAAGTGAACAGTTCTTTGAAGGATAATTATTTATAGCAACAAATAGCATTTATAATTAAAATTTCATTATTAGAAATAATCAGATGTACATTGGGAAATAAATTGCTATTGCTTTCAGCATGATCATTAGAACGCAAAACTGTAAAAATTATGAAGACATTCACATTGCATCGTTTGAAATTGATTTAAAAAAAAAAAAAAAAAAAAGAAAAAAAAGACAAGGGAAAAAAAAAACAGAAAGAGAAAAGGAAAGAAAAGAAAAGCCTAAATGGCAAAAAATTTTCGACTATTTGAATTCCTCTATTATTTCTAACCATGAGTAATCATTTTTCCATGGCGAAATATGATTTTTAAATTGAAGCTTTTAGATGGATGAAATTTTTAATTTCAAACATTCAATTTTATAGCGCTCATTCATTTCACCTCATTTGCATTAAAATGCGTTTTTTAATTTCATACTGAAATTATGCAAATTTACATTAATCCAACCCACCTAAAAGTTGCCATGGTTAAACAAATGATTGCACTATTACTTATTAAACTATTATTTCTTATCTTCAAATGATTCGTTGAACTGTTCTTTGAGAAGAGCATGTGTACTGCTATGATTTTTCCAAATTGTCATTTATAATAATAGAATTAATTACCAAACTGCCACTGTGCAGTTTTGTTCACCTTATTTATTCTCATCAAGTAAATGGAAAATTACATGACTTTTTAAATCTGCTATTGTCTATCAAATTACTATTTTGTGTCAATTCAGCTGCCTTTTTTTTTTTAGTAGTTTTTATAACTTTTCTTAAATTTAATATTTATTTTTGAACTAGCATTTGTTATCGTTGTTTTAATCACAAAATATTATTTCCCATTTAAAAAAAAAAAAATGAAAAATGAAATAATAAATTAAAAGGGAAACAGCAAACAAGAGAAAATGAAATGCAATTTTAAAAGAATATTCGTTGCTGCTTTAAAGACTATAAATTTTTATATTAATAAGTAAACGATAATTGGCAATACGGAACTGTTCAATTTTTTTTTCTTTTTATTTTAAATTCTTTTTCATTTTTTCTTCCTTTTTTTTTTTTACTTGAAAGAATTTACGCAAAATGCTAAATCGACAACTTTGACAGAATCTTTCTAAATATTGATCATTTGATGGTTTATAAAGTAAAATTTTTCAATTTAAAATTGTAACTAATAATTTTGATCGAAAAATGGCATTTTAAAAATTGGTGATAATTTGATGTTCTTTTTTTTTTTAGCAAAAATTTTGATGCTTTATTTTTCCTTTCTGCAAAAGTATAATATATTTCGAAAAAAGATCGTTATAAGTTTCTTTTTCTAATAAACTACGATTTATTTAATTTGAATTTTTCAAATCAACTGTCTTCTTTCAGTGCTTAAATTTTACATTTTTTTGTTTTCAATTAATTATTTGGAGTAATGCTGTACAGTAAGTGGAATATTACCAAACTTTAAAACAGAAAAAATCTTGACTACACATATAGATGGTAATATATTTTGGAAGGCTACATTAAAAAGAAGGTATAAATTAAAAAAAAAAAAAAAAATCGTAGAAGAAACCACTTGGGCAAATTAATTTTTGAAATATATTATCTCATCAATACATTAAATTAATTTTTAACAGATGCCGGTTAGTAAAATCCTGTCAGTTAAAACAAAAATTTATAGCTTATACATGCATATTTAAATTCTATTTGATACTTTTTTTTGCTAATGAAATTTCCAAAATCTCCAAGCGATTAAAATGAAATTTGGTGAAGGCAAAGGATTCGAGTGATTTATCATTTCGAATAACTAAAAACTTCAATAATTTTTGATAATGATATTTAATGATTTAGCATTCTCAACAAATACGAAAATTGCTAATTTAAATAAATTAAACTGCTCCCATTGAACTTATTTATAAGTAATTGATTTGGAATATAGCATCATAATAAATTAATTTTATCAAATTCCAATGAGGCTGTGGGCATATAAAAGGAGAAAATGAACTGAATTAATCATGCTTGCTGAAGAAAAAATAATGTTTGTTATTCAATAAATGGAAGAATTTTAAAAAGATGGAAGCTCTTCTGGTCAACTAAAATGCTACAAAATGCATCTAGTTTAAAACAAAACAGCATTATGCCGAAAAATTAATTTTTCAAGTAATTTAAATTACCAATGTTTCAAAATTCTCGATGTGGCCCTTTGATAAGCAATGTTTTCGTTATAACAAAGATGGTTGAAGTAATCAGAGGAATATTTTCAGAGCTTTTTTCGAAATTACATAGCGCATATTAACGACAGATAATCGTAGAACTAACAATTAATAGCAGTTTTATAAGTTAACTACTTTTACTTTTCTAGCAATGATTAAATAAGTAACAAATCAACATTTTATCTATCAGCAATTTAGAGCTTATCAGTGATATTTGGCCAATGAGCCAGTGCTTAACGATTATTATAGCTATAGATAGCATCATGTATACAATGCTGGTTGCATTTTTTTTTCTAACATTCAAACTTGATGAAAATTTAATGAATGCTAAAAATGAAACAATAAGTGAATGAAAACTTCTTGGAGAAAAACATCATCAGTTAGAGTTACTAAAGACAGGAAGAAACTGTTATTTGATTAATATCCATGTAACGCAAAAATTTATTCAAAAAAAAAAAAAAAAAATGGAAAAAGAGAGAAGAATTGTAAGACAGGAGCAATATTTTCCGTCGGTAAAAATTTTGTCTCAGTGCAACTCTTTCAAATCTCTAATATCTTATTTTGTATGGATTTAGCCGATAAAAAACTACTGTCTAGCTGTAATTGACTGCCTTATATAAATTCCTAGTATACTAGCTTGAAGATTTATTCTATTAATACTAGCTTCTTTTTTTTTTTCTTCGAAATTACTGATGATGGGATAGGAAAAGATTTTAATACGTTTTAATTACTCTAATTGCTAAAACTTTTTTGATAGAATTTTCATATAGTTCACTCTCGAGAGTAGCAAAATCTTTTTCCTCCAATATTGTTCATTCTAACAACGCGTAAGTTGTTCGAAATTTTTAATGATGCTTATAACTATGCCTACGCATAATTAATTTAAAATGAAATTTAAAACATTGAAGCATCTGTACAATACTTCAATTGCTGAAGTTATCAGTATTTTTCTTTTTTTTTTTTTTTTTTTTTTTTGCCTTCTTTATATTTGCCAATTGTCATCTTCCTTATCAAGAATCTTTGCTCAATATTATTATGAAGAACAATACCACTTGGTGTAGTCCAATGATCTGAGCCAAATGACACCTGTAATTAGTCAAAATAATTGATGGTCGGAAATTAGGAAAGCATTTGAAAATCAAAAGGGAGAAGAAAAACGAGATAGGAAAATGTTTAAAAAGGCAATTTATCTTCAAAATTCTAAGCATAAGTAATCATTGCAAGATGTCTGAACAGATAGATTTTCAGCAACTTTCAATATACGTTAACACTTGGCACAAAGTGATTCTTCTAATTTCCTTATTAATTGACAAATAATACAAGAATAATAAAATACCACTTATGCTGTTGCAATAGCATAAGTTTTTAGTAAAAAAAAAAGAAATGAAGTTTGCTCAGAAATTTAAATATTTTGTTCTTACCTGACTAAATTTAAATTAAGATTACAAGTTATGCAACAGCATCACTGTATGACGAAAAGTGCTTCATCATAAGAGTCATACTGCTAATTAGACTAAGATATTAACACAATTTGCTAACTAACTATTGCCTGCGTAATTGAACTCTATAAAAGCAAGATACAAGATAGAATAAGATATAGATAGCTTAGTGAAAGCGATGCAGATTATGGTCAAACGACTGATGAAGTGGTACAGATTATGGTAAAAAGTTTTAACGAGTACGGTGAAAAGTTTAGTGATATTTCTGCAGTTGGTAAAAGAAGCTGAAGCGACAAAATGTGCCATCAGTGGAAATTGCATACTGTATTGCGCAAAGAACTTGAAAATTCTTGCATTATGTGTGAAAAAAATACTGGTAAAGTAAATGTTAAAGGGGAAAATAAATTGTAAAAAATCATCTTTCCAAGAAAACTTTTTTTGGTGCATTTTTATTGTGCCGAAAATGGAATAGATTAAAATTTGCTAAAATTTTTTATGATTTAAGATTTATTATAACAATTCATTTTAATCAACATTTAATTTTATTTGTTAAAGTTTCAGTTATTTTTAATTCCTCTTGTTGGCTCTTTTTTTGAAATTTTCATCTTTTCAAAATTTAAGCTATACCGTTTAGTAAAGAAGTTTTTCATAAAATTGAGTGTAATTTGTATAAAGACTTCAGAGGAAATAGAATGAGCAAAGTAAACTTAAAAATGTCAATAAAATATTATTTAAATAAAATTCTGTTTCCTATCTCTTTTATAGATAAAGTTAAATAATACTTTCATTTCCAAAAATTTTGCTTATAAGATATTGCGTGAATTGAGCTGAAGCAGTTAGTTGTTGGATCTGAAAAAAAAAAGAAAATATTTAATAATTACTTATTTTTGCAAATAACAGAGACTAGCGATGAAAATGACTGAAACTTTCTCTCAAAGATTGGCAATGATCAACAAATTAAAAGCATTTTTTTTTTTTTTTTTTTTTTTTAATTTTAAAAGATTTAAGAACACTGCAATCGAGGCTATGAAAGTAGTCAAATTTCAGGTTTTCACAAAACAAATTAATTTTGAAAACAGAAAAATATTTGAAAGACATTAAGTTATCTGGAGGAAAACTAATAACTAATTTTAAAGAGCATGAAATGATAATTTTGCAATAAATTAAACGATAATAACTGATAAATAACCTTTATAACAGTAGCAGAAGCTGTTTTTTTTCTTTTTTTTTTTTTCAGAAATGAGAACAAATTTCGATTGATTATTCAATTTTATTTACTTCTACTAAGATTTCGTATTTGATGATGAAATTATCAATTTCTGATTAGAAACAAATATTAACAAAATAGCAAGACAACAACAAAATAGAGTATTAGCAATTATATTTCTTCAGGAATTATGTAGAAAAGTAATGATACTAATTAATTGCACCAATTAGAGTTGTTTAAATGGAATTTAAGCCTCTTTCACACAATTAATTCTTTCTTTTTCGAAATAATATTTGATTAAATCAAATTTATCATTTAGCTATTAAATTTTATTTTGTAATATATTTAATTTTAAAATGTCGTTTTTTTTTTTTTTTTTTTCAAATCCGTTCAGCGTGCATGATAAATGCGTAGTTTAAAAAAAAAAACAATAGAAAATAAACCACTCAAGTATGACAATTTGATTAAAATAAAAACAAAGAATATAAATGAAGTGATCATGAAATGATAAATTGTATTGTTGGCCATTGTTCTTATTGTAGCAGGTTTTGCGATACTAGTCGCACTTTTTTTACACGTAACCATAGGAACTTAGTTAATTTAACAGAACCAGTTTTAACGATGTCAAAGGTCGTCGAAATTGGAACCGCTGATAACGATGATGTTGGCTTATATGATATTTATGATGCCGAAATTCATCTCTACTTGCAACTTCTTTCACCGTATAACTCGCTAACAGCTCAGGTATTCTCCGCATTCATTGATAAATTAATCGGTAGCTTGATTACTTAATTGCAGGTGATCAGGAGCTTCGTTTGGAGATTTTTCCTCTCTTTTTTGATTTTTTTTTTTTGTTTTAATTCTTAAATATGAAATGATAATGGTTAATAAGATTAAATTCAAAATATTGAAAAATGAAACATTTTTTATAAGAAACTTTAAAATACGCAAGAAACACGTTGAATTTTATTAAAATACTACTACTTAAAATCCTTATTCTAACGAATTCATCTACTGCATTGATTTAGGCGTGCGCCGTGGAATATTTTCGACGCTTACTCGTTCGTGATCACGTACCACCTCCATCCATTGCTGACGTACTCGTTGGTTTTTTAAATATCATCTTTTGTAAGCATTATTTACAATGCTTCGTACTCATTCGATCATTTTAAGTTCTAATTCGATCGAACTATGATCTGATTAGTGCTTAGAATGTTGCAATAAGTTTCAAGTATCAGTTTTTTGCTGACATTAAGCTGTTTGTGTGAGCATCTTTTTTTTTTGAAGCATAAGTTTACTCTTGCATTTCTTGCAAACGTTTAGGATGGCAAAATCTTTGACGAACAATTGAGGAAATTCTGTATGTTATCTTTTTTTCTGGCGTATGCAATATCAAATATTTGTCAGTCATTTAATTTCCCTTTGCTTTAATTCTTTTTTTTTTTTTCAGATTAAAAGTCTCATTCGATGTCTCAGTGTGGAATATGGCAATATTCAGAGGGATGCGGCTTGGGCCCTCACTAATTGCGCTTGCTCGCCACATGAAATATGTTATAAAATAATACAACATGTAAAATATCTGAATCATGTATTTCCTAATTAACACATTTTTTTAATTAACAATCAAGCTAATCCTTCCAATTAATCCCATATGCATTCTTTCTTTACGGATGTTTATCGAAAAAAAAAAAAAAAAAAAGAGTCCATTTATAAAATTTTAGCAGACAGAAAAAATTTCGCAGTGATTAAAAATTTTGTTCACTTCTTCTAAATTTTTATTTCAAAATTCTAAATAATTTTATCTGTAAGGGTGGCTTGGAAGCACTAATCCAATGTGCTACCGTGACAAATGGTGAAACTCGTGATCAGGTCTTCTGGACAATCGGTAACATTGCATTGGATTGCTCAATGTGTCATGAAAAGGTTATATTATCCATAGTGATGTGTCTCTCCTGCCTAGGTTTGATAATAACTATAATAATAATTAATAATAATAATGACAAATAAAAATAATAATAGTAAATAACAGTGATAAATAATAATATATAATAATAATAATAGTAATAAATTAGTATGGTAGCAATTAGGAATTTATTTTAAGATGGGAAGAATGAAAATAATTCGTAGAAAAAAAAAAAAACCATACATTAATAATTTGATAATTATTGCTTCTCCCTAGCAGCATGTTTGTCCTATTTCTAAATACTATTCATTTCATTGCAGGATTTCTTTTCTTTGCTCTATTTTCTGTCTTGTTTCGTAGTTTCAACGTGTTAATTACTTAAAAATACAATAATTACAGGTAAAGAATAGTGCTGCATTACCGCTTATGATTGCTGTTCTCATAGCACCCATGTTTTGCTATTCAAGATGGAAACGAAATCTTGTCTGGGCTATGTCACAGATATTTCGTGGTGGAGTTCAAACGCTTCATATTATGGTTAGTGCTGATTTAATTAAATTTTCTTCATGCTGCTCTTTTAGCACTCAGTTTTTACTTTTGGAAAATACTCAGTTGTTTGTTTCTGGATCCAATGGAAAATGTTTTTTTTTGTAATAAGTTCTAATCGTTAGCAGTTTGTGCAAGCAGCCTTAACTGGTTTAACTTCAATTCTTGATCTGGAAGATCCGAGACTAAAAGTGGACGCAGTTTGGACAATAGCATACATCGCTGATGATAATGCTGGTGGCAGGCAGGTAGCAATCACTTGTTCGATTTGATTTTCAGATGGCCTGATAAATTTTGTTCTATTCAAATTTTCTTCAATTTGTTTTGTGGAAAAGTTTCAGATCAATGCAGTGCTGCGAACACCAAATTTGCTGCAAAGATTACTGGAGTTACTGGATGATAAGGAAGCGATGCGTGCAGCACTGAGAGCACTCGGGAATCTCGTAGCAGGTGGTGATGATGAAACTCAAGTAGTTCTCGACGCTGGTCTACTGCCACGCATGGTTCTTTTCCTTTTATTGAATGAGCTAATTTTTAAGAGGAAATGCTTCTTTAATTGTGGCTTGTAATTAACACTAACTTGAGCCTTTTCACTCCAGCAAATTTAGTTTTGCTGATGAAATTTAAAAATTTAAAACTGACTAGTTAGTATTTAAATAAAATTATGACCTTCTTGGAAGTTTGCTTCCACCAATCTGATATTTCCCCTAATACTTACCAACTTATCATCCATTCATCAATACTATTATTTTTCGATTGGTATGAAACCGGTGATTTATTGTCATTTATAATAATTTTGTGGAACGAAGCCATTTGTTATATCATCCAGTATCAGCTGAATAAATGATCAAATCTGCTAATTGATCTTGATTATCCTCTAGATGGAACTATTTCGAACTAACATACCAATTCAACAGAAACGTGAAATAGCATGGATTCTTAGTAATGTTGCAGCCGGTTCACATCGACAAGTTGATTTACTGTTTGAGACAAATGACATTGTTGAGACACTTGTTAATGCATTCAACTGTGACGATCATCGTGTTCGTAAGGTTCTTCTTCATCCTTACTGAAATTCCATTCTTCCAGTTGAAATTTTCATTGATAATCATTCTAATTCTGCTCATCTTTTTTATTAGTTTCATTAGAAGACATCTCATTTTGATCATATTTTAGGAAATAGGTTGGATAATAACAAATGCTCTAACAGGTGCAAGTTTAAATCGTTCACGTTGGCTATGTGGAACTAGTTTACTTAGCCTGATACCAGATTTACTTAATTTACGTAGCGAAAATGATCTGATAGAACGAACACTATATGCCATTGAATTACTGATAACGAAACGAATCAGTTATATTTCCATATTTGAAAAATATCAAATTATCAAAACGATACGCTATATTAACCACAGCGAATCCAATCAATCTAATATGCTTATTAAGGTTTGCAAATAAATTCAAATTTTAACGTAAAGTTAAACGTTTATAAATGTTAAAGCAGAATATTTCACGTAATTGATAAATTCAGAATTTATACTTAATTTCACTTTTCGACAATTTTTTTTAAGGGACGAGCAAGAAGAATATTAAATGAAGTAAGCCGCTATAGTGCACACCAAATTCCAGCAAGCACATATATTCTGATCCGTTAGGATTTTGTACAACAAGATATTTTAAAACAAAAAGAAAAAAAATTGAAATTATTATTTAGTTTATCGCCTGAATCTATGTCAATAATCTGAATTGATGCTTTGAATAGTATTAATTAACTTTATTAACTTTTGTCCTAAATTTTGATAAAAATTTCCCCGCTATTCTTACTCTTCAATTTTCAGTTTAGAAAAAGATCGTAGTTTCAGAAAAAAAAAGGGACAAAAAAAATTTTTTCAAGTGGAATGAGTTAAAAAAAAGAATTTTAGCAGCAGTGTTTTTTTTTTTTTGGGAATCCATATTGGATTAGACATATTGAAGAATGAGTTCGAACATTTGAGATTGAAAAATGATTAAAGTCAATGATTTAATACTAATTAACATTTCTACTGGTTTGAATAATTTTTTTTGTTCAAAAGTTTCTGCTCTCCTAATTTTACTATGTTGTGGTTTGGAGTGAGAAAGAAGGAGAAACCTTATGGTTGTATTTCCTTTCCATCAGCTAGGAAACATTGCTTGAATGAAAAAGAGTTGTAAAGAAAAACTAAGCAAATAAATGAAAATTAAATAAAAAAAAAAAACGAACTCTTTCAATCAACTGACTGCAATTCATTTCATTGACCTTTCACTTAACCTTTCTCCAGTTTTATTATGGATCGAGAGTATCCGATGTTTCACAGGGAATGTTACACTGCATAATATCTGTAAAGTGCTTACTTCACGAACTACAGCTACTTGTGATTAATTAATGGTTGTTAAAAAAAAATGTTGAGCTGTACATTATCATTTTCAACGAGAACAATTGTGAGTATATATCTCATCTGTTTCAAGCAAACTTTCCTTGATCAGAAATAGAGAGAAAGTGAGAGAGAGAGAACTCTTTAAAAACCAGTACTTTCATATATCGTTAGTCGGGGTGTGCAATTTTCCAATCTTCAATGTTTCCATCAGGGAATATTATCATCCTCTTATCACTTCTAATCACATCATTTATTGGTCGGTTATATTTCTATTTCATTATTACTAAATTTGGATCTTATCACTTTTTCTAGATTGTACATATAATTACTAATTAAGCTAAGCGTAGCATGATATATACATAGGAAGGCAACATTCTATCACAACTGATAATTGTCAAAGTTGCATTATCATAATAATATTATAAAAAGTTCTGATAGCGAAAAAAACTTTAAAAAAGAAAAAGAATATATGAAGAAACTGTTATAATCATGGTAATAAAGATGACATACAAAGTAGTCACAGTATTTAATTATCCAATCTAAATTAATCATGATAGAATGACTACCTGACTGCAACATAAAAACAGGTGTATTTATAATTAATTGTGACCAGGAACCAAATCATCATTGCATCATTACGTCTTCAGTCATCTTTGTGCAATCAAACTAAATCTAGCACAAGCAGAAGAAGTAAGCAATATCTTCTGCATAATGCAATTTGTGTAGAATGAAATTATTCCATTCTTCATCAGATCAGCAGCATCCATTCCGAATCGGTCTTTAGAAATGTTGCTGCAAAATCGGTGTATTTATTAATTTTCAACTGTTTTTTAATTCCTCTCTTTACTCACAATTATACTTATTGTTGACGACGACAGCTGATACTATTGATATTAGCGTCCTCAATTTTCGCCTTTTGCTGTGAAGATGATGAAAATGGAAGCTGTTTGTTATCTTCTTATCAAATCAGACATTTTTTTTTTTGAAGTGGATGAGGGGAGAGAGAGAGCTCGCATATTAACTTCTTATCAAATCAAACATGTTCAATAATTGATTCCATTATCAAAGAAAAAAAAAAATTCATCCAGAAAAAATACAACTCCTAAATTTTTTATTAAATTTTCTAATTTTTTTTTTTTTTTTTTTACAGAAATTTCTTTTCATTCATTCAAACTATCTTATTTTACTTATCTATTACTAATGAACAAATACTTCACTATTTTTTTTTCCTTTTGCTTGTAACAAATGCTACAATATACTTTCAAAAGTTGAAGGAGAAAAAAAAAAACTAGAAAAAAAAAAATGAAAACAAAGTTCTAGTTTATTTGTTGCATTACAAATTAAAAAAAAAAGGAGAAGTTTACAGATGCTGATGATAAAGATCAACAAAAAATGGTAGCAAATAATAGCAACAAGTGGTTGAACAGCAACTATACAATGATAAAAAATTTTACAAATTATATGAAATTTCAAAAGCGAAAGGTAAATTAATGAAGGTATTCATTTACTGAATATCACTTAGATGGAGAAAAGTTATAATCATTTATGCTTAAAAATCCATCGCTTTTAATAGTCATCAAGGAATCTATGGCTTGCTAGATTTAATAAGCCAGAATCATTTTGTGAATTAAATAATATGGAAATGCATAGCAGTTGTTCTACGTCTAATGTGTTTTAAAAGCCACATAATGACAATTTTAAGACTGATATTTAGTGGTAACTTACTAATTAGTGTCGTTTATGCTCTTACTAATTAGTGTCGTTTATGCTTAGATTCCTAAAAAAAAAAAAAAAAAAAAAAAAAAATTTCATTATATCAATCATTAGCAAATTATTGCATTCTTTATAGAGTAATAATTATTATGTAAGTATGATTCAGTACATGTCATAAAAATAAATTCATAAATCGACTAACAATTCAATGAATGTTTCAATTTATATTGCAATCAGAACTCTTGAAATCACGAGCACTATTAATTTTTTTTTCAGTTCCTAGCTGATAAATTTGTAGTCAGTGATAAGGGAATTAAATATATCACTATCACTGAGAAACCGAACAGTAAGATAATAACAATAAGACAACAATTCGTTTTTTTAAATTAATCAATACTGCTAACTATTCACCCCGGTAAATAACAGAATTACCCAAAAAAAAAAAACAAAGAAAATTGTTCTGACTAAGTAGAAAGAAGATAAATTTGTTGGACTTTTCATAGATTCTAACATTATGCAGTCGATTTCATAACAACACCGCTTACCTTGGCGTTGAACCAATTTCCTCTGTAAAAACTGCTACCGTTCATCGTTGTCGCGATATTTGCCTTGGACAGTATCCGCGATGTCTAGCTGGTACGTTTCTTTTTTTTTTTTTTATCTTGATTTTTGAAATTGGTTTGCAAAAAAAAAAGAAACGATAAATTTGAAAATTGAATTTTCAAATGAAATTTTTTACGACTAATATCTTATTGCTATATTCAGTTAGCACATCAATCACTATGCTATACATTACAAATTTATTTATTATAGCTGAATTTTTAATTCGAAATTTAAGTGAAGAAACAAATTTTAAAATTTCAGTAATATTTTATCGAATAAACACACTCAGCAATCCTATATGCTATCTTTTCAACAAAAGTAGTACACATAAAAATGTTAGTTGATCATCGCTTATCATTCTCCTTCCTAACATTTTCGTCCTTTTTTTTTTTGTTTTCCTATTATATAAATTGTAATATCTCTTATTTAGGTATTGTTATATCCAGAGAAACCATTAGCCAAAGGTGATATTATCAATGTTATCGAAATTGTGACCGATTGTCATGAATTTGATGCCATACCGCCGCTTTCGCATAAATTTACGACATCATCAGATAAAGTGTCTCGTGCCAAAAGAGGTATTTTAAGATGTACTAAAATATGTACAGTTATTCAGAATTTTTTTTTTATATATTTCAAAATGATCATAAGTTTTTGGAAAAGAAAATTTTATTTCCCAAGTTTGAAATTATTTCATAACCTGTTTATCCATCCCTTTCTCTTGTAATTCTTAATTCGTTTTTTTTTTTCCTATTCTAAACAGTGTCTATAATTAAATGAAATAATTTTAGCTAGCAATTTTGGCAATCCAATTAAGCGTACTGGTTTCTGGACTCACTGGACCAAGTGTCATAATAATACAAGTGAGAATCTTTTTTTTTTTTGGTAATAATAAGTCATGTATTTTGATTGTTTGTTCCTTAAGAATAAATTAGATAAAAATAATTAAAAGGAACCTGCACATCCTTTTTTACAATTTCTTATTTGCATTTTTATCTTCAATACTTGATTTTTCAGATCACAAAATAATGATATTATTAAATCTAGGTGGATAATTTTTACAAAATCAAAATAATGACTTTGCAAATTTAGAATAGTGGTTTTATGAGTACGGATAAAAATTCACACAAAATAGTAATCTTGTAAAAGAAAATTATAGTTTTTGTACTAATAAGTAAAGAACCATTTTCTGAATGGATGCAAAAATATTCCCAAATGAACAGAGTATCAATTCCGATCACAACCATGCGAATACGGTCGACTAATCCAGAAACGACATTGCCCTAACAAGGAAACATCCGGAATTCCTGCTACCCTGCACTCATCACCGTTTCAACCGTATCCACCACAACCATATAAACATCCGGATGAAAAATCGTTAGTGTCTCAATGAATTTATTTTGTTCAATTTAAATCACTCAAATGTTGTTTGATTAGTGAAAAACTGAAAATCTTTTCTATTAATTAACAAACAATTCCTTCCATTGGAGAAGAATATTCAACAGGAAGAATACATGAATAGTTAGTAAATCTTTCCATCCTTAAATTAGATGTTATTTCAAGACTCGAATATAAGCAGCGGCTAGCCGAACATGCCCGACAACTTCAAAAGTCTCGACAAAATTGCTGCAAAAGACAGGAATGGTATCGTGAACACGTACGTACTTAACGTATAAAATAACAATGTGTTAAAAACGTACGTACTTGGCGTTTAGTATAAATGCTTAGAATATATCCATTATCCCGATATTTTCAAGCCATAGATAATGGAATAATTCATATTAGCATTTATAGAAATGCTAATATGAATACGTTTGATCTATGGCAATGAATTTTTTTGCAGGTAAAACAAAATTCTATTACCTTCTGTCGCCATCCCTGTCCACCTTCCATCGTCATTCCTGATTCAATAAATGATGAACAAGCTTTGGAGCAGTTACCGGACAGCCAATATACCTTTCTCGAAGAACCTACCAATCGATATCAAGAATTCAGTGAAGGAGAATCTGAAATTATAATGTTACCCAATTCTGTTCCATCACAATTAGCACCTGAAACTGTCGGACAAGAATATTCAGTTGCTCAAAGGCAGTTATCAAATTCAAAAGATGAAGTAGGCTTGCATTTTCCTCACAAAGCACAACCAATAAGAACTCAGAAAACCGGATCAGTCGATCGATTGACAATTGATGAACGAGTGCGAACTTACGAAGAAGAGTATTTCCATGAAATGCAATCTCGACTGAGTGAAAAAACGGATCAAACTAGCGGATCAGTTTTGCCGAACAATGAAAGGAAACATCAACCAATTACTTCCGATGATTATTATCAGCATGAACAGCAACAAAATGATGATTACTATCAGCAACAGATGCACACAGAAGATTACACCCAGCAAGACGAGCTTTCAGATGAACCGAGCACTTATCCAGAAAATACCTATCCGGAACAGGGTGCACACGAGGAACATACGACTTCGGGAAATGACAATCTGGAAAAGTCGGAACTTGATGGAGCCGATTATGAATATGATTATTACAATCATGAAGAAATCCCAACTACCGCCGATAAGGAACTTATCATTGATCAACAAACCAAAAATCAATTCTTCCAACAAAGGAATGACTCCCATGATACTCGTAATTTGACGAGTATCAATAAGCAACGGTTTCCATCAAAATTAAAGCCTTATTCAAGTATTGATCAAGAAGCTTATTCAATTCAAAATGATATTAAGTTTACAAATACTCCAGTGCACTACAATCAGCAACAGGAACAACTGCAGCATTCGGGAACACCATTCAGGAACCACCTTCTCCGACAACCAGGAAGAGAGATTTTTGCAGTCCCACCTCATGACTACCATCAGGAGCAGCAAATGCAGCAAAAACCTTCCGGATCCCAAATCGATGATTAT
>RCAB01000748.1:0-22211 GCA_003640385.1 Setaria digitata | reverse complement strand
TTTTTTTTTTTTTTTAAAGTTTTCATCGAAAATAATGAAATTCATTTTGGTTATCAGTGCTTGTATTATCATTATTATTAATAGCAATAGCGATATCATCATTACCAATTATTATTATAACAGTTGTTATTATAAATATTGTTATTGTTGAGTTTTATTTTACTGCTAATTTTTTTTTTTTTACCTTTTCAATAATAATAATAATAATTATTATTATTATTATTATTATTGCTAACGCTATTACTATTACATTCATTATTGCAATTAGCATTGCTGTTATTGTTGTTGTAATTTTATGATTTTTAATCAAAATAACATGAATAATGTGTTGAAATTGAACTATTTTCACTCAAATTTAATAATTATTTATTTAACATTGAAATGCAATTTTCCTGTCTGTTTCCACAATAGCCATTCGTGCTAACAATAATCCCTGTTATATGTTCAATCAAAGGTACCTTTGATATTGTGATAAAATAAATTATGATATATGATATCATTTTGAAATTTATCTTTGATATTGATAAAATAAATTATAAAAGCATTTTGAAATTTCTAAAATTTATTCAATAAGCAATTATTGAAAAATGTTACGTAGTGCTGGAAACATTTGTCAATTGATATTTATATTAATTTTATTAAATCACCACAACATCGTTTATTATTTCCTAAATCAGCTCATTAATTAACTAATTAGCTATCTCAAAAGGTAATAAATCATAAAATAAAAAAAAAAATTCATTAGAAAACCTTACTTTGCTGTCTTACTATTTTCATTTTTGCTCTGCATTTTTTCTTTTCAATTTTAATTTGAAACGCAAAAAAAAATTGAATTTGAGGTAAAATTTTAGATTTAATTTTGTCATTATGACATTGAAATTTGTGAGATTTATTTATACAAATGAATACGCCTATATGTTCATATACTAATGAATATAATATAAAAAGTTTGAGTACTTTTCTCTTTTTTTTTCTTTTTAAAAAAAAAAATACTTTTTTTTAAAGAACAGTTTGTTTGTCCTCTCGTAATTCATTTTCTAAAAATTTGTTTGAAAAAGAAAAAATAGGCAAAGAATGGCTTGGTAAGAAAGAAAGGAAATTTTTGAAATGGGTTTCAATAATAAGGATTCGATCTTTCTAAACTTTTTGTTTGAAAAAAAAAAAATAATAATAATTTATTTTTGACATTTTAAATTGCCAATTTTTCTTTCATCTCGAAATCAATTGATAAATTTTAATGCTAATTTTAGTGTATGTCTTAAAAACATATGCGAGCATTATCGGCCTATTTAATTTAAAAGAAAAAGAAAAAAAATCCAACAAATTTTTTAAGTAGTCTTTTTTTGGTGGCTTCGTTTCTTTTTAAATTTTTCAAATAATCNCTTTTTGTTTGAAAAAAAAAAAATAATAATAATTTATTTTTGACATTTTAAATTGCCAATTTTTCTTTCATCTCGAAATCAATTGATAAATTTTAATGCTAATTTTAGTGTATGTCTTAAAAACATATGCGAGCATTATCGGCCTATTTAATTTAAAAGAAAAAGAAAAAAATCCAACAAATTTTTTAAGTAGTCTTTTTTTGGTGGCTTCATTTCTTTTTAAATTTTTCAAATAATCTTTTTTTTTTTTTTTAAAGGCTGCAAATTGTCTGTAATATACCAAAAAAAAAAAAAAGTGGTACTAAAATTCGAGAATTATTCCATCACTAATTTCAGATGCCTTGGCTTAATTACAATTTCGCTTAATGTTTTTCGCAAATTTAATAAGTAGTAATTTTGCTTAAGTATTTTTTAACATTTCATTTCATTATTTCATTGCTACTGATTCGCATTTACATCATTCAAGTTACATTTTATTAATCTATCTAGAAAATATTTCAATGCTAGTAGCATTGATACATTGATGCAATTGAACATTTATGAGTAAAAAATGATTTTGAAATTAAATTAAAAAAAAAAAAAAAAGGCAAAGGAAAGCTACTGAAAGACTGGTTTGGATGGCTAAAAATATTTATGCCATTCTGATAAAAAAAAAATTATTTCATTAATAATTTCCATTCATTTTCTCTTTAACATATGTTTGAAAATGTTTAATTACGCCAAAATGGCTCCTTTTTATTCTTAATGCAAATTGAATTTTCGTCCACTATATTTGGTTTTTTATTACTTGTTTTTCTTTTTAATTTTTGCCGTTACATCAAAAATAACATTTAATTTGTCAATTTTTAAATTTTAATACCAAATCGATTAACTAATAATATTCACAATTGTCCATTTACTTGGAGGAAGAAAATAGAAAATTAGTATTTTTGTAAAAAAAAAAAAAAAAAAATTAATTGCTAATAACAAATGTTTCCTTTCTTTCCTTTCTTTTTTTTTTTTTTGTTCTACTAAATGTAAGCAATCAAGCAGTGTAAATAAATTACTACATTTTAATTAAAAAATGAATAGTTTTAAATTTTATAATTGATTTTAATTTTACTAATGTAATACTTGAAAATGTGATTATAGTATAAGATTTGTAACTTTCTTTTTTGTTTTTTGTTTTTTTCTTGCTTTCATCATTTGTGATTTATTATTTGAAGCTTTTTAAATAAAATTTAAAAAATTTTTTCGATACGAAAAAAATTTACTTATTTCTTCAAATTACAGCCTTTTTCATGAAAATTTCTGTTGCTTCCTTGTGCTTGCTCAATGCTATTGTTCTGAAATTTAAAAACTGATTTAATTCAAAAATTTCAAGCGTAGTTTAGAAATATATCCGAGTTTAAAAGATGGGAATTTCTGAAATTAAATATATACTCTAAAACATTTTATTAAGTTTAAAAAATATAATCTTAAATAGCTTAGATTCCACTTCACATAAAATTGAATTTGATTCAAAAAAAAATATATATATATATTAATTTTAGCATCTCTTCGTGATTCATACTTCTTGGGGACTATGAGTCATCGAATCACGTCAAAATTAGTGATTTTGACAAAAAAATTGCAGAAAAGTAAAGTTTCAAATTTCAGTGCCAAATTTTGCTGTTTTGTTTAATAGACGGATGGATGGAAAGTGTACGATCGGACGGATGGATGGAAAGTGTACGATCGGACGGATGGATGGAAAGTGTACGATCGGTGGGATGAAGGAATTATACGATGTTTCTGAAATGAACGAATATCATCGCTTATTCGAAATTTGATTTAATAATTATTATACAACTTGATGTATTGTTTTCCGTATTGCTTAGCAATGGGATGCATTTTTGTTTGCTAAAAATTAGAAATATAAAAATCGAAGTTTTTCTCTTTGCTTATTTATGATTGATTTTTAAGTTCAATTTCTACTTTTTGTAAAATTTTTTATATTTTATTGTTCTTTCATTTTTCTACGGGATTTGAATAGTTTTAGTTCTAATTTGAATTTGAGTAGTTCTTAGTTCCACAAAATAATTAAAAGTTTGAGAAATACGATAACTTTTATGGTAGTTATTTTAGTAACTTCCTTTTAAAATTTAAAAATGATATTAAAAAAGCCAATTACTCAATTTTTGAATGAACAAAATCCCAGTTTCCGCATCTTTGTTAATTTGATAAATAAACTGAATAAATCATTTTTTTCTCGACATAATGTGTCTAAGCGTAAGTAATTCTCCTCGTCATAATATTAATATTACATATGCAGTCAAGTAGGTTAAATTGCTTTAATTAAGATAATTACACATTTTCGATTTTCATATTTCCAATCAATAATTTAACAATTTCTTACTTTCACCACTTCGAATATTTCTAATCAAATTTGACATATTTCATTAATTTTAAAAAGTCGTAATACATCTTAAAAATTTTAAAGAGAAATGATTTAAAGAATCCTGATATATTTCAGTAATTCAAAATAGTATTTAATATGCTGTCATTCTCTACCACTAATCGCTGTGCTTATTTGACATTTTTTTCTGTGCTTGCTATAATTAATTAGAGGACGTTAATAATTTTAATTTTGTAAATTAACTTAGAACTGTAATATAAACCTTTTTTCTCAATTAAATAAAGTCTTAGCGTTATCATTAAAAGATAAAAATTCCGTTAAAATTTCGCAATTAAGGTAGGGAAGAATTCATGCATGTATGATTGGCATTTTAGATCCAGAGTAATAGATTTCATTTAAACCTGATTAATTTGAATCTAATTACTAATAAATGGTATTATTGAAATTCAAACTTACTGATTCTAATCTTGAGTAAGGGCAGAATTGTAATGTCCATATTAAAATTTATTATCTTTAATCCAAATTAAATAATCAACTTGTGTTCAATAATTTTAAATCTAATTAAAAATCGAAATAGCAATATTACACAGTAGCAGTACAAATTAATGACTTTCCTACTATATGTATCTTTAATTAAGATAACTTCCAAACATTTTTTATTACCTGTTGTAACATTACAAATTTTACCATTTACATCTTCAATAACTCATTAAAACAGAAAAAACTTTTTTTTTGAACTTATCATTTTGCACGTTTGTAAAATTCTCGAGATTTCTCGAACCTCATTCAACTGTTAAAAATTTGAAAAGTTTGGAAAAAGTTCAATGAACAAGGAATTTGCAAAATTAGTAACATGAAAAAATGTCAAGAATATTTGCCTTGTATTCCAGTCTTTATGATCTTTTTATAAATTATATTTTGTTACTTTACTTTATTTTTCATTCCATAATTTCACATTATTTATATATTAAATATTATTTTTACTCCTATTTCATAGCATTAAATAAAAGGCTATCTTTTGAGGATTTTATATTTTACAGTATTTTATCCAGTATATCTATTTCAGGTGCGAAAGGCGGAGTTGAGATCAATACCGGTTGGTGGTACTGTATCAATAAAAACGGTAGACGCGGTATTGTACCGGCAAATCGTCTCCGTATGCTTCATAGATTCGATCATAACACTTCACCTCAGGTTCGAATTCTCCTTTAGCTTCAACAAAATTGAACAATTCAAATTTTTTTTTGCTCTTATTTCTAATGTTTGTCGAAAAATGAGCGATAAACTTAATTAAGAAGGCTGCTGAAAAAATATCCTCAGGTGTTTTTCCTGAAACATTCATCTGGCGTGTTTCTTCAGAAAACACTCATCATACGTGTTCCTTCAGAAAACACTCATCATACGTGTTCCTTCAGAAAACACTCATCATACGTGTTCCTTCAGAAAACACTCATCATACGTGTTCCTTCAGAAAACACTCATCATACGTGTTCCTTCAGAAAACACTCATCATACGTGTTCCTTCAGAAAACACTCATTTTGCTTGTTTCTCCTAGAAGTAGCCTTTTTACGTCTCGTTCTAGAAACAGTCAATCTTCTTGACTATTCTTTCTGATTTTTTTTTTTTTTTTTGCTTGTTTTCTTTGTTTATAAAATGCAAACGATTTAATATTTTTCGGAAATTTTATCTCATTTCATATAACCTATAATTTAAATTTTTCTTCCAAAAAGAAAAAAATTCTCTCTAAACTTGAATTATTGAAATTTCGAGTGTCATAGTTTATCTTAAAAGTTAAAACGAAATTTATTTCTATTCTTAAAAAGAATTTTTTTTTTTTTTTTGAAAACATTTCAAGAATGATGTTTTTTTTTTTTCTCCTAAACACATTTTTGAGGATACTTGAACGAATAGCAAAAATTTAAATTGCTATTTCAGAATTGCTTTCATGTTTTTTTTTTTTTTTTTTTTTTTTTTTTTAAATCTTCTAAGGTGCTAAGAAAAGTTGCTAGATGAGTTTTTTTTTAATGTATACTTCTTCTGATAGGATGATTTGGAGGAGCAGATGTATACGAAGAGAATAATATCAGGTAGCTACTTCTAAACAGTAGCACTTATTATTGTTAATTGAAGGTTTTTTTTTTCTTTTTTGAAATATTAATTTTTATCACTAAGCAAAAGAACATTGAATTTTGTTTTGTTTTGTTTGTTTCTTGTTTTTTTTTTTTTAAATTCTTTGTAATAAAATATGTTATGAGAACGAAAATGAATATAAGTGAAATTTTTTTTTTTTTTTTTAAGAACAGATAATTTAAAAAACAAAAAAAAAAAAAGTATCTACGAATTAATTTGAAATTGTTTGTTGCATTTGAATGCTCCATAAATTCTCTCTTTCTATAATCGAATTTTTCCATTAAAAAAAAAAAAAAGGAAAGAATAGCATCTTTTTTTTTTTTTTTTTCTGAATAAAAAAAGAGATTATGCCAAATGAAAATTGTTAAAGATGAACAGATACCTTTTGGCTCATATTTAATTTCCATTTTTGAAATTTTCATTTTTAGTGCACAAAATTCATTAGCGTTATATGCGTTGTAAACATTTTTTATTCTAATAGCTTTCTCTTTTCAAAACTTCTACATTATTTGAAGAAACTTGAACGAAATGCTTTTTTTTTTCCAACTAATTATCTCAATTGGGATTAAATATAGAGCAATTAGTAAATTTAATTTAATATTATTTTTTTATAATATTTAGGAATATTTAGTAAAATTTAATCCGAATTATAATTAAAAGAAAAGATTTTTTTTTTTTTCTTCATCTTTGCATGGAAATAAGATATTCTCTCAGCTTTGATAAAGTGCGAGCTTTATTTTGCTTTTATCAATTCTCAAAGATGAAAATTAAATTTTTTTTTACAAATTTTTTCTTCTCACCAACTTCTTNTTTTTCTTCATCTTTGCATGGAAATAAGATATTCTCTCAGCTTTGATAAAGTGCCAGCTTTATTTTGCTTTTATCAATTCTCAAAGATGAAAATTAAATTTTTTTTACAAATTCTTTTCTTCTCACCAACTTCTCTCTCTCTCTTTCCCTCTCCCTGTTTCATTGAAGCTTCATCGGTATTTCAACATCGCTTCTTCTTCTTTAATCCCAAATTAATCCTTCTTTAATTACCAGTCACATTTATCCATTTAACCATACCTTTCAGTTTGTTTACCTGAAGCACACCACTTCGGTGAGAATTGTTTACTAAAATAATTTACTTTTGGCATTTCCAATCGAATCGATCCATTCCATTTCTTCAATTCTTTTCTAATTTCTTCTGTCTGCTCTAAAAAAAAAAAAAACAAAAACAAAAAAACGAAAAATATGCAATAATTCTTCCACATTATATTATTATTTATTATTTATCAAATTTTTTCCTTTCTTTTTGTTTTCCTTCTTTCTTTTTTTTTTTTTTCCAAAAATTCAAAATTTTTTATTATATAAATATATTTTTTAAATATCCTCAAAAATTCTTATTTTGCAGCAAATTAGCGTTGTTCATATTTGCAGTATTTTTATTTTTCTATGATGAAAATGAATCACTGAAAAGATGTGACTGCTTAATTCTTAAATTGCACTTTTTAATCATTTAGAAGTTTTCTTTTTTCTTTGCCTTCTTTCTTTCTATTGAAATCACCAAGTATTTAAGTGTAGAAAATTTGGAAAATGTTTTCAAATATTTCACAAATACGTGAAAAATACCTGGAAAAAGGGAGTCACAAATAAATACCTTTTTTTGTTTCTTTTTTTTTTTTCCCTCCCCCTCCCCCCCCCTCCCATCTAATATATATGATTGTTTTCTACCTGTAAATTGTGTACCATGAAAAAGGTAAGAGGGAAATTTTATTCGTTCATTTCATTATTGTTTTCCATTTTTCTTTTTCAGTAATAATCTTTTGTTAACTTTACACGGGTAACACTAAACTTAGAAAGTATGAAATTTCTTATATTGCTAAAAAAAAAAAAGAAAAAAAAAATAATAATAAATAAATGAACGGAAAATAATTCAATAATTAATGGATGTTGCAATCAATTTATTACTTATTTTCATTTTCTTTCTTTCCATTCTTTTTCTTTTTAAATTTAATTAATTTTTTCAACTTCAACATTTTACCGTTTCCATTCTGTGCCTCTTTTCTTCTTCTTCTTTTTTTTTTTTTTTTTTTTTTTTTGAACAATAATTTCATCTTTGCACAATTTTTCAATTTATTCTTGATAATTTTTTTCTAAAAAAAAAAAAAAATTTTAAATAGAAACGACAAAGAAGCAATTAATTTTCATCGAACTGAATTCCAAAATTGTTACTGAAATTAATGAAAATTTCTCATTTACGAAATAACTTACATTTTTAATTTAATAAAAGTCAATTATTTGGAATGTCTTTTTTTTTTTTTAACTAATTACTTCGACATTATCCGTTACGTAATAAATTCTATAATAATGTAAATATTTGTGTATTTTTTTTTCTTTCTTAAAATTTTGTCCATATTTATGTTCCCTTTTTTATCTATTTATGTTGAATATTCTCTTTTTCAGTTTCTTACAAAATTTTCTATTAAAAAAAAAAGAAAAAAGTTATAATAATTTCTATCAATATGTAAAGATCTGAACATTTTATCTTTTTTTTTTTTTGCAGCTTTGCTTATGCTTACTTTTTCAATTCATATTAATGTTCGCTTTTTTCATTATCTTACGAAATTATCATTCGTTCGCAATTTTTCTTCTTATCAGCTATCGAGAACTTGAACAGTTTGAATTCTTGGCCTATCCATCAATGCTTTTCATCTATTTTCCAATAAAAAAAAAAAAAAAAAAAAAAAAAAGAAAACAAGAAAAATTTTCTAAAATTAATTAGAAATTCAGTATCAAAATGAGAAAGCGCTTTTCTTGTAGAAATAAGAATAAAAAAAAAAAAAAAGAAAATCTATTTTAATAAGCTTTTTAAGAGTTCTCTTGCTAATTGTTATATTTTTCGTAATAGATAATTTATCATTTATTCTTATTATCAAAAATTATCAAACATTTCTTTTTTTCTTGTTTTATCTTTTCTTTTTTTTTTGTTTTAGAATGCATCATTTTGTACTTGATTATTACATCTAGCAGTTTTTTTAAAAAAACAAATGAAAAATTTTCCTGATTAAAATGATAGAAATTTAATCATTTCATGAGTTTAACTATCAGAATTTTTATATTATCATAAATTTTCCATATTAACAACTGAGCAACTTATCTTAATCAGACTGCAAATGAACGTATTCAAACTTTTCTTATAATTTAAAGCTTGTTATATAAATTTCTTGAGTATAATTTATGATATAACTATAATAATGCATGATTAATTGATATTTATTATTCCATGAAGACTATATGTTTAAATCTTCTTCTTACGTACTACACGTAATATATTGTGCATAGAAATTGCGGTAAAACAAAGGGCATTTTAAAATCACGTATTAATCAAATAAAAAAAAAAAAAAAAAATTGAAGTATAAATATTTGTTATAACACTCCAAGTATTTTCAAATGCTGTAAATTCGAAAATATCTAAAATTATTTTATGCTAATTTTTTAGTCATTTTTGATTTTGATTTCATATCCAATTAAGATATCTTAATTTGCATTTAGTTTATTAATGTGGTGATGTAATTTTTAGCTGAACTAGAATAGATTTCAGGAATCGATCTCATCATCATTTATCAGTAACAGTAATAATAGTACTAATAAACGAAGGATCATGTTTAATGGTACTGGACGATTATCAGCGGTACCTTTCATCAGTGATAATAGTTCGCTAGATGATATCACATCGTCATCTTTTACCAATGAATTTATCACTTCATCACCTTTTGATTCGGGTTTAAACTTTTTTCCTCATTCTTAAGTGTTAAATTTAAATTTAACGATGCTTGAATTGCCTTTAAAAAGAAGAAATTAAAATAAAAAATAACACAAAAAAAAAAGAAACTATTTACCAAACATAGTGATCATAGATCACTTATCATTTTTGTTTTTGTTTTTGTTTTTTTTTTTTACCTCAGCATTATCATTTTATCTCCTTACTCATTAGCCTGCTCTTGTATTAAAAGAAATCATTTTCATATAAATATGTAATTGATTAGGCCAATTGAAAAGTTTTTTTTTTTTTTGAAATTAAAAAAAAAAAAAATCGAAAGAGATAAGTTTTTGCTTATTCTATTCTTTCTTTTTTCTATTTTACCATTTTCTTAAATTACTAATTTTTATTTGTACAGTGACGTCATAATAAACTATAAATAAATAATTACAGACAATTAAAATTTAATGAATTTATGTGGCATTTGAAAAGAAAATTTAATGAAATTTTCAAATAATTCATATATAAGTGGTAGATTTAATGAAATTTTCAAATAATTCATATATAAGTGGTAGATTTAATGAAATTTTCAAATAATTTGATGATATATAAATGATTTTTGAGTAAAATTCTCACAATTTAGGCTCATTATTTGATCGAATGTTTCCTGTTTCACCATTGGAACGTTACAAGAATACGTCTTTACGACATATGTCGAATGGTACCGTTGGCTTACCACCATATGGCATTGTGCGAAATATTCCAATTAAAGTGGAAAGTGTAGGAGCATTTTCATTTATTAATTCATTTCCTTCTTCACTATTCTTTTTCTAATCAATTTTATTTGAATTTATTTTTTTAAAATTTAATTTATTATTGTGTTATTCAATTTCATTTTATTATTGTATCATTTCATTTCAATTTATTTTCACTCAAATTCTACTTATTTTGTTAACTTTAAACACAACTAACTTAATTTTAATCTTTTTTTTTTTTTTTTTCATTTTGTCATCTATTCAATGTTACGCGTTATTTCCGGTATAGTCATTTCGGTCATTTCTGCTGAATCGTATCCGGCTGTACTAATCTAATTAGCTGTTAAGAAATGTATTAACAATTAACGACACAAAATTTCTATATTATAAATTAATTTGAGTAAATAATTTTTTGCAATATTTTTCTTTTGTTTTTTTTTTCTCGTTCTTAGGCAATAAATGGCAAGTTTCAGAAATTCATCCTAAAAAGTTATTTAAATTTCTCTTTTGATACTTTCTCTCGTAAAAAAAAAAAAATATGAAAGAGTGAAAATGTTTTATCTGTTAATCATTTAGAAATAAATTTGGCTAAATTTAATTCAGAATAATTTTATATTCTTTAAAGTCTTAATTTAGTTTAATTAATTATAATATCTTCCATCTTTTTACCAGTGAGAAGTGATATGATAACAGTTATATCACGAATATCATAGTAAATTATTTGTTAGCCTAAATACTAATTCATTTTGTCTGCGGTTACTAATTATGAAATTCCTTTGAACTGTTTAACAATCTTATTAAGCTAGAATCAAAAATAATTTTTAATTCAAATACAAATAATCTCATAGCTTTTTTTTTCTTTTTAGTGTGAAAGTAATGTTTATTATTTGGGAATTAAATTCAAATTTTATTAAAATATAAAATTCCTCAATTTTTTTTTTAGGCATCTTCAAAAAACAGTAATGGCAGTAGTTTTGATAAGATAAGAAACAGTTCGTCTTTTTTTTCGAGCAATCGTCACGGTAACGAAGAACCATCTGCTCCAGCATATCCATATTATCAAAAAAGATTTGAAAGGTTGGTAAATTTTAAAATTTAATCACGAAATTTAATATATACATAGGCTTGAGGGCTGACTGATACTTGCCACTTTCGAATAATTTCCGAATTTCAAAAAATTCGAAAAATTATCCATTTGAAATTTTGTTTATGCTAAATTTTGTTACAACTCTTCTCCGTACAGTTTTGTCTTAATTAAAATGAATATCTATTACAGAATCTAAAATTTTTCAACACTCAAATAATTCTAACAATATTTTGATTTATTTAGTTATTCGAAAATTTAATATGAACTTAAATTTTGGTAATTTCAATAAAAATAATTTTTAAAAAAAATTTCAATATTTTACCAATTATTCCATTTTTTTTCTTGTTTTCGAGAAAATTTTAAAACATTATTTTACTATTTTTCAATCTTTTAAACAAAATTTTAAAGCTTGTTAAGTAATCCATTGGTGAACGATCATAAATTTTTGAATGAAATTTTAGTTCTAGTTTTTTTTTTCCTCCCCCCTCCCCCCTTTTTTTTTATAATTTGTTAAAAGGAAAATGTTATCCTCATTTTATTCAATATTTTTATCCTAAAAGCTATTCTCATTCTTGAAATTTTCCTAATTTCAAACTTATTAACGATTAAAAATGCTAATGCTCTTCCATATCCGACACTTTTTTGATTGTCTTTAATATTAAAAATAATTAGTAATCATTGACATTTGACAATTATTTAAAATAACACAATAATAATAGTAATAATATCGAAATGCAGTTTGAATGAAAGGAAAATTTCAGAAATAATCAAACAAATTAAATTAAGTGCTATATAAGTTTTGCTATTTTGTGGGATACTTTTCAAGCATTTTATGCTACCTGCAAAGTTTTATTATCCTTTTTGACATATTGTCACATTACTTCCTATCCTAAATTTGAAGGTCATATGATAATGATACACATTCAGACACCCATCGAATTTGGTACATCTTGCAATTCCTTTTCACATTGTATTATTACACATTCATTCACTTTTGAGTATTTAAGTCATCAATTTTCGATTCAATTAATGATAGTTTTTGTAACCATCCACTGACGAATGATATAATTTTGATTACAGAGAGGGAAATTTCAAATTCATATCATTTATATCTATATCATCTATTGTTCTATGCATTTTCAAATTTTCTTATTCCATTATTGCTATTCATTGAAAATTCCGTTGTTAAATTCTCTTTACTGATAATAACGAGTTTCTTCCTTTTTAGTGATAATTGTTAAAATCAGTGCCATATTAAACTGAATGAATAAATAATAACAAAACTATTGCCTGTTTTTTTTTTTTTTTTTCATTTTCTGTAATACATTATTAATTAATTTACAATACTGTTTGATATCTGGCTGACATTATTGCTAGTTTGTCTAGATTCTTGATGATATATCCAGAAACTTCCATCGTTTCCGGATATTATTTCTCTTAGATCCTAAAACTTTTCTCATATATTATTCTGGTAATAAAACTTAAATAAGAAAACGTCTAATAAAAATCCAACACATCAGCACTTTTTTTTTTTTCCCAAAAACAAAAAATTCTAATTGCACTCTTCTTTATCCTGAGGATAATGACTAATTTTGGTAGTATCACCGGAAAAAAAAGGAAAAACTAAACACGTACGCATATACATTTACGTAAACCCGTATACGCAAGCTCACAAATATACGCGTACACGTGTACACACGAAAGGTAAAAAAAAAAACAAAAAAATGCATTCATCAAATCATTAATAAACATTTAGAAAGAAAGCGAATTATTCAAGCGCAATAAATTCAACTTTTTTTTCACTAATGCCCAATAAACCTTTGACTTTTTTTTTTTCCATTCATATTAGGAAAACTAATTATTTCCAATGCAAGCGTTAACTAATTGTTGATTCGAAAAATACGGTAGATTTTTTTTTTTTTCTTTAAATTTTCAAACTTTATTATTATTATTTTTTTTTCCAACTTACATTTTACAGCTATTTCAAATTTCGCCTTACGACTTTCTTTTCTACTTTCAAATGGTGTTTGTGAAAGAAGCTTGGCATATCTTTGAAATTTTTGCTGAGAATTAATGATTTCAAATTGTTCGTACATATTTCAAATTTATCTAAACTTCAAACGAATGGAAAAAAAAAAAAACAAAACAAAAACAAAAATTTCTTTTCTTAAAATAGTTCAACGCTTTCTTTCTTTCTTTTTTCTTTTTTTTTTGTTTTCTTAGTTTTCCGACAATTAATTGTATGTTAATTTCAAAAAGCTACTCTTAATTTTATTGCTGTAAAGAAATAATTAAAATCATAAATTAAAGCTCTTTATTTTTTATTTATTAAAATGATTTGTTTGTTATTTGTTAGAAAAAATGTTAAAAATATTTTTTTTTCTTTTTTAGCTTCGAAAAAAGATTGATAGTTTTTTCAGGCGATAAAGCAATATTTTATGGCAAAATAAATGACTTACCTTATTTTGGTATATTAAAAAAAAAAAAAATTGTTCAAAAAAATTTTTTTTTTGCTGCACCATTTTTCTTTGTTTTTTTTTTTTTGAAAATTCTTCCAAATACTTTTTCGTTTTTTTTTTTTTACAATTTTAATTGTTCTAAATATTTTTAACGGAAGAAATCACACTGAAGTTTAAGTTTTAAACTATCAAAAGACTTGGTAATTAATGGAAGATAAAGTGCATTTGAAGTGATTCTTTCTATCTTATCACTGTCTGATGTAATTCGTTCTTCCGGTATCTTCCTGTAAAATTAGAAAATTCTTGAAGTTAATTTTATGATAAAGAAATCTTTTTTTTTTTTTTTTGTTCTCTCTCTCTCATCTTAATATTTGTACTAATTTCAAAATGTATCATATCGATTTAATCTTTTCATACAAATAATTCATTTTAATTCATTAGTGAGCATTTTTGAAAATCCAACATTAATAAACTGTTAAACATCAGTGCACACATATGCTTAAGAAAAGTTTATTTAGTAATTTTCCATACTGATAATCATCACTTTATCATATTTCTTCTCCGATATGCAAGCTATGAAGGAAGCTTCGATTCACAACGTTGCAATAATTTATTGCATTAGAATGTGATTCATTTTTGTTTCTCACATAATTTATTTATTATCTTCCTTGTCTTTGTCTTCCAGTATTCATATTCATATGAAGTTATATACAGTTTATTGTATTTTACGGCTGAGTGCCGTATAATCCATCAAGCTAACTGATAAATACATCATCTGATATATCTGTGCTGAGCTTTCGTTTACATTTCAACACTTTTAGTCTATGTATGTATCCAGGATGTTGCAATTCCAAAATGGTGAAATGGAGCAGAAGCTTTCGGGATACTGAAATAGAAGCTCTGAGATACTGAAGTGGAGATTCTGAGATGCTAGAATGGAAGCTATGAGATACTGGAGTGGAGATTCTGAAATGCTGGGCTAGAAGCTCTGAGATACTGAAGTGGAGATTCTGAGATGCTGGGATAGAAGCTAGAGATGTTGAAATGGATATTCTGAGACACCTGAAATGGAAATTCTAAAATACGAAAGAATAATGGGCTAGTCGCTTTCCAGTGAATATGAGTGAAATTTTATAAGGTCCAAATAGATCGACCTATTAGATTACTCCAATTAATATAGCCACTAAGATTAATTAATCTGTTCATATTGTTGATAAATGTTGATAATTGCAAACTAATAAAATAATTAACCATTATTTTTTTTTTTTTTTGGAATAATATGCATTTTTTGACGGAATAATATGATAAAATTTATATCAGATATACTTAGGGGAGGTTAAGTTCAAGATACTTTTTACTTTTTTTTTTTTCGGTTTATCAAAAATGAGCCTTGCAAAAGTTTTATCATTCGTTTTGCCAACAAATGACCTCCCATTAATTAATCAATCTGTGTTACTTTAATAAAATTTATCCTTTCTATCACTATCGTTGCTATGTTCTGCTACTGGAGGTGTTGAATAATTGAAAGTTATTTCTGCTTCAGTTTTATTCCATTTAACCATTCAAGAAAATCCCTCCTACCTGTAATTATAAGTAGTCCGGTAGCAGCTTAATTATATAATTAAGCTAACGAATTGTTCCTTGTTTACAATTGTCAATTCACTTAATTGTCGTAGAGTTCGTATCTAATTACAGTTCTTTATATTTCAGTTTAATTCTGAAATAATTAAATGATTTTTTTACCAAAACTTCATTTTAATCTATTCGTGAGGAGGGAAAAAGGAAGCTTGGTATCATAGTTTTTTTTTTTTTTTTTTTCTTAAATCTACTTATAACAATTTGTTTATCTGATAGTTGCGCGAAAATTTCCTGCATCGGATTCAAATGTCCTCCTACATTTAAACTTTGATTCGTAATTAATAAATTATCATTAATAAAAATAACAAATTAAGTAATTTTTAGAACCTTCTGATTTGTAAATTGTCAATAAAAATTGGAATAAAATTAGAAATTAGCAATGTGAGTAATGAGAGAACTTGGTTTCTTTTGTTTCTTGTTAGTGAAAAAAAAAAATGAAATAAAATAAAATAAATTCTATGTGAATTAAAAAAAATAAAATTAATCAACATGAATGAATGAGACAATTAATTTTTGTCCAAAAAAATATCCATTCATATAGATCAACTTTTTCCTTTTCTTTTCTTCATTTTCCTTCAGTTTCTTTTATTTTATTCCTATTTATTTATTTCTTTTAAAATCTTTTCGACTGTAATTTGTCGCTTTTAAATTTATTTCCTCCCATTCGTTCATCATATTTTAGTTATAAAATTTTTTTTTCATTCAGTTAGGAACTTCTCTCACTGAAATACTTTAATGTTTCATTATTTTTCAAAAAAGAAAAAGGAAAAAAAAAGAAAGAAACGAGAAGATGACATGTCACAATTGCTATTTTTTAAGCTTGAGTAATTAATTGATAATTAGTTAATTAAGTCTGAGTAATTAATTAACTAATTAACTCATTTAACAGTTTGATTTTTCGCGGACTAAAATAATTTTATTGCAATTATTCATTTTATTAAAATCAAGAAATGGCAGGAAAAAAAAAAACAAGTATGTTTTGATAACAGTTTACAAGTTTCAGCAGCATTGCTCTTTAAATTTGCGACAATTTAAATTGTACTGCTAATTTTACGATAAATTTTTACGCTAATTTGTTTTAATTATGCAATTTTTTTTAAAATTGTTAGCGAAAACAAAATAAAATACTATTTTTTTTTTTAATCCAAAAGTATGTAAAAATAAAAATTAATTTATTAATTATTGATTTTTTTTAATAGATTATTTTGGCACTTTGCAATGCACAGATTGATTTTTTTTGTTCCTATTTGTGATTTTTTTGAGTTTTTTTTTTTAATTCGCTTTTTATGGTGTCGTTTTCAGATATTTTTTAAATTTTGATTTTTTTTCTTCATAAATGAGTAAGAAATTTTTTCCGTTAAAAAAAAGGAATTAAAATTATTTGAAATTAAAGAAATGAGATTCCTCTAAACAGTAAAAGATTGCATGAGCTGTAGAAAGAAATGATGTTCACTGAAAACCATAATTTCATTTTTCATTTTCCATTTTGATTTATGTAGAAATTTAGGCACCAATGGCAGGGAATTTAATTTTGATAAATTTTCCTATTTCTGTGTCGTTAATTTCATGTGTACATTGATTTATATAAATATTTGATAGAAATAAATTTTAAGACTAAAATGGAATGCATTTCAAAACTTTTCTCGTAAATTTTTTTTTTCCTTTATATTCATTGATAATAAATAAATGAAAAAGTGGAGAGAAAGAGAATTTTACAACAAATATGTATCAGTTTCACCATTTAAGCTTGCGCTAAATAATTCAATTTATCGTTTTTATCAATCTAGAAAAAAAAAAAAAAAATGCTAATTCATTTAGAACGGAATCGAAATGAAAATTACTGATAATCAGTCATTACAATTTCCTTTGATTCATTTATTAATTTAACAGGCGAATCAATGATTTATCAGTTTAATTAGCAAAAGTTTTTTATTAATGCCTACGCAAATTAAGCATCTCATTTCAATTAGCAAAAAGAAAAAAAAAGAAATCGTCATTTTTTTCACTTATCACTTCTACAAAAATATTACTCAAAGTTGCACTTATTAACTCATTTCATTAGTCTTTAATATTACTAAAGTTCATTTACCTTTTCTGATTGCATTACAATCCCTTATCATACCTAGGATAATAATGTTCTCATATATTGCATAATTATTTAAAAATATTTCTAAAAAAGAAGAAAAAAAAATTTGAGCTGAATATTTCATAAGTTATTCATGAACAACTGCATAGAAATATTTGAAACTTTGCATTGTTGTATAACATTGTCATATTAGATAATTAAGTTATCTATTAAAAATATTTCAAAAATTCTTCTAATTGCACTATGTTAAGCACATATATTTACATTAAATTATTCAATTATTGTTTTCTTCCTTTTTTTTTTTTTGTTTAAATATACCTAAAAACAAAATTTTTATTTCCTTTTTCATAGATGTGATTACAATTTTAAGTAAAAGCAGTGATTGGTAAAACGAACTACTAGTAGACATCACCATTACTAAAACAGTAACGCTACCGCAGACTACTTAAAATCCGCGGTGTCACTGAGAGAACTAGTTTCTATGATATGTCCTTCACAACGATATTCCGATGAAAAATTCCCTTCGTACTTGATAACTTGCGTATTTTTCTTAATTTTCTCGCTTTTTCTTCTATCTATTTTACTGATAAGAAAGAGAAATATGTAAATCTTTTATCATTTAGTATTAGCCGTTAGAAGTTTCTGATAGTTCATTTTTCTTTCGTTACAAAATAATATTATATTGATAAGCAAGAAGCGGGAAAATAGTATGAGGATATGAATTGAAAGCTGAAATGAAATTAAGGATGAACTATTTACACAAGTTCATCCTTAATAAAGCGCTTATCAGATGGTTTGCAATATTATCAGTTAGCTTATCATGATATGTTAAATCATTTAATATAACCGTTAAATATGCATATAATACTTGTTATCGTGCTAATTATTTAGCATAATCATATGGCTCAAATTGTCTCGATCAGTTAATGAAATTATTTATCTCTGTAAATTTTATGCTCTATAAAATGAGAATGAGATTATTTCTAACACAATCTTAGTGAGAGAGAAAAGATCAACTATTATTTTATCATGATAATGTCATGAATCCTGAAATGTTCGATAAATTCAGGTCATCCTGAGAGTTCAATGACAATTTATTAAAGCATAAAACAAGATTGTCTAAAAAAAAAAAAGATTTTATGACATAAATGTCAAATAACTTTTGTACAATTGCATTCCATCCCTCTTCAGAAAGTGCTGCTCAATCGGCCGGCAGCGCCGTTTTGTCGGTCTTTTTCTTTTTTCCTTCTTTCCTTTTTTCTTTTTCTTTTTTTTTCTCGAGATTCTTTCATAAATGAGGAAGCATCAAATGAAAGACATTTTGAGAATCATATTTGATATCAAAATTTTGCATAATTTTCTTCCATTCCAATGATTTTTATTCCAAAATAGACTTATTTCCTTATCTTTTTTTTTGTAATTATTATAATTATTCTTTTATTTAAGAATAAATAAATTAAACAGAATAAAAGAAATTTTAACAAATCCATTTGACAAAAAAAAAAAAAAAAAGCAATTGGTCAAAAATCAATTTAATTTTATAAGCATTTATTTCTTGATTCTGTTTTATGGGAAAAATTTATTTTCAAAAAAAAAAAAATAAAAATAAAAATAAGAAAACATTTTTACATCCTATATTTTTTGTTCAAGAAAAAAAAAGAAAAGAAAAAAGACATTGAAATGCTTCTTTTTTTTTTCTTTTATGCTATTATTATTGTACATTAATGCCATCGTTACTGTAAAAAAATGTTTATATTCAAATGCTATGATAATAATAAAATTTATTAATAAATTCTATTTCAATCGAATTTTATATCACAAATTAATTTATCCCATCTCCTCCTCTCCTTACATCAAATTACCGATAATAATAAGTTTAATAATATTGCATATTATTTATCAGTTCGTTCCCCTTAAGACATATCACTTATCAATCCATTCCTCATAAGACATATCACATATCAATCCATTACTCATAAGACGTATCACTTATCAATCCATTCCTCATATGACATATCACTTATCAATCCATTCCTCACTTATTTTAGTGCAAAAAGCAAAACTGCTACTTTTTCTGTCACACATAATAATGTGTAATTTAAAGCTGTAAGAAAAACGAATGACAAAAGAAAGTTATAAATTAGAAATTAAAATATATTTTATTAAAAATGACACAATAGAGATTATTTTAATTTTATTTTAAACAAGTTTTGCATAGTCTTTGTAATCCGAAAAAAGCTAATACGACATTAAATCACAGAATTATTCTTATAATTAAATTGCAGAAGGTAGTAATTAAATTCAACCAACTTATGTTAGCGGTTGTAAAAAAAAAAAAAAAAAAAAAAAAAAAACAAGAACAAAAACATTGCCCATTTTTTCTTTTCTTTTCTTTTTTTTTGTTTATCTTTTTCGAAATTATAAAGAATGTAGTTTTATCATTATATCATTAAAATTACAAAAACTATTATGTTAATATGATTATTATGTAATTTTTAAAAAATATACCTTAATTTTTTTTTTTTTTCTCCTGGAATCAATCATTTTAGGTGAATCAATTAATTTTTTAATTCAAAATGAAAACCATGTAGTTAGTTAAATTTTTTTTTCCACCTAATAAATGATAAGAAAAAAAAAAAAAAACAATTTATGATAAACAATTTTGTTGAGTTAATGTTTGCCCATAATTTTTCACCATTCTTAATTGAAATACTTTCAAAATCATCATTTTCAAGGACATTATTGTAGCGACGAAAAATGAATTCGATATCATTTTTCTTGTTATCAAAGTGCATGCATCGATAGGTTGCATCTGATAATTCATCCTTCAAAAGAAGAAAAAAAAAAAATTCTCTTTTTTCTTAAATTTAGAAAAGAAAAAAAAAAAAAAAAGAAATTTGTTCACCGCAAATTTTTTTTTTTTTCTTTTAATAGATTTATTTCTAAGACTTGAATTTAAATTTTTATTCTTAAATAATATCTTGCATTTTTTTTTTTGTTAATTTTTAAAATAAATTTAAATAAAATCATGTATGTTTTTAGTTTACACTAAATATTTGCTGCTTTGAAATAGCATTTATTTTTTTTTTTTTTTTTTTAACTTTTTCCCCTAACATATCATTGAAACAGAAACCTTTATCATTTAGCTGCAGCGTATATCAATTTAACGTTAAATTTTTACTCTCTTCGTTCAAAATTCTCTCACACATTATTTGTTGTAGGAAAAATTATTGCAACAACATTTGCTTCTTTAATAATTTTTTAAAATGATAAAAAAAAAAAAGAGAAAAAAAGACTATTAACATTTTGTTTCTTTAATAATTAATTTTTGAAATAATAATTAAAAAAAAAAAAAAAAAATAGAGAAAAAAGCTTATTAAAATATTGATTGAGCTGATAACAAATTGTGTTATTTTGCATCGAGAATGAACATTTTTATCAGTGCCCAAAAATTCGAAATGATTCATAAAATACAATTCTTCAGCAGCACTGATAGATAGAATCGTTCTTCTTCTTCTTCTTCTTCTTCTTCAATCACATTGGGACACCGAAGCTTAAAATGTTTTGTATCCGAATGTAAAATTATCTTTTATGTAAATTTCTGATTCATTTCATTTTAAGCAAATCTTTCACACCTTTACAGGTATACATCAATTATTCCTCGCAAACTTTAATTATTGTATTTTAATTTCCATCATTTTTTTTTTTTTGTTTTTATTTTTTTTGCTTTCAACTAATTTATAGATTTTTATGAATTTTTTTTCATACCTTAATTTATATGTATAAAGAAAAGATTATCATTTTACTATTTCATTTTAATAAATATTATTATCACTTATAATTTATTTTCCATTTTCGGTATTTGTTATTATTGTCGTTGTCATTTAAATTAACACCTACTTTATCTTTTTTTTTTTTTTTTCCTCACTTAACCATTGAATTTCATAAGTTAAATGAAACGAATAAATTAGAAATCAACAATTGAAAAAAAAAAAAAAGAAAAAGAAAGATTAGTAGTGATATTTGATGATAAGAAAAATTGCGGGAAATTTCCTTTATTCGCTAAGACAATAGATCCATAATTAACAATAATTGGTAATAAAATTTTATATTTCCATTAATCAAATCTCTTAAATTTCTTCCAGTACTACGCCATTCTTTCATTCATTCACTCATTTAAATTCTGTTTGTTTTTATTTGTCTCATTATTTTGTTATTGCAAATAATTAAATATAATTAAATTACTAGTCAATTTATGCTTATTCTATCTCATATCATTTCCATATCATAATAATAATCATTATAGTTTGTTCATATTGAAATTTCTATTCTTTTTGAATTTTGCTTATATTTGAAAGTTTAAAATTCAAATGTTTTAAAAATTCAGATGTAACTAAAGTGGCAAGTATCAGAGTGTTTATTATACTGAATTAGCAATAATTATTCGATTTGTGCTACTGCTTAATTAATACTGTTGCTATTACCGCTGCTATTACCACCCAGTTTTGTGCTATTACCTAATTTGAAAAAACAAAAAGAAAAGAAAAAAAA
>RCAB01000747.1:0-22373 GCA_003640385.1 Setaria digitata | reverse complement strand
GGTATTCGTGGTACCATTTTGAAATGGCTATTAAAGACAAACGAAATGATGTTCGAGATATGTGCGTTCAGGATCTTCGAGACATTTCTGGAGCACTTAAATGAGATTATTGAGAGACATTTCTGTGCATTTACAATAATAACTTGTTTCATATTTTGCACATTTCAAAGAATTAAAAAAAAAATACTTGCAAAAAGTTTCGTGTTTCATCAGTGAAAAAAATAAATAAATAAATAAAATTTAAAGATTAGATTCATTACGGACGTTTTTTTTTTTTTTTTTTTTTTTTAAATTATGTCTTAAAACCAAAGTTTTTTTTCTTTGTGAAAAAATTATTTTTCTGTTTTTTAATTCGTAACTTTCGTAAAGAGTAGTTTATTTTCCTAAAATCGTAATAAAATCACTTCAGATTTAATTAATTTTCTAAATTATTTTTTCTTTTTGTAGGTTGAGATTTGAATAAATTAAAATCCATTGGGTTCAATATCCCAATCTAATTATATACAGACTGGATAAAATATTTGGACCATATAAACTGTTTAAATTATTTGTTTTCTTGATCAGCTTTCAATTTTTAGTTATTTTGCGTTCAAAATTATTCATTACCGCTTTTGTATATTCCAAAATATCTTAATTTATTTCTTCTCTAGAATTTTTCTTTTTTTTTTTTCAGGACGATCTGTAAGTAAAATTCTGATGGGAAATTTGTCTATTTTTTTCAAAAATTTTACACGAAATCAAAATAAAATTAATAAGCAACATAATATATATCCTTTTAGTTACTTATTTGATAAAGATTATGCTCATTAATCTGAATTCAGTTAATTTAATTAATTAAAGAATAGATAGAAGAACTTTTACTAATTCCATTCCAAAAGTTTCACTTCATCACTTTGTGAAATTGTTTATTGAAGATTAAATTTCTGACATTTGTAGTTAAAAATAAATTTACTCGTTCGCAGTAAAAATCAACGTCCTCGATTTGGATTTATATAATATTAATGAGTGCAATTTTGATTTTTTCCAAAAATAAAAATAAAATTTTAATTTAGGAAAAGCCAATAATTAAAGGAAAAGTACTACTAATTAAGTCTTTCGTGCTAAATTCATTATAAATGGTTAAAAAAGATTTAAACAAAGAGCTATTTATACTGTCGTATTATAAATACGAAATTTATTGTGCGATTTGTGGTGGTATAAAAGTGTTAAATGTAAGAAAGAAAGAAAAAATCACAAGATAGAAATATGTGTGATAATGATTAAAAATTTTAATTAATGCTATTTCATCTCAAGATTATTGATTAAAATTTTAAACCATAAAATTCAAAAATTTCGCTATAATTTATTAAAATTACTGCCTAAAATACGTGTGGCTCAATAAAATTACTTTCTACTTTTTTATTTCAATATGATGCATCCGAGTATTGCTTTTCAACCAATTTCTTAATTAAATATTTTACAATATTTCTTAGTCACTTTTTAAATGAATGATTTTTTGTGCTGTTTAATAGTGCAAAGTTGATGAGCTAATTAATTAATTGGTTAATTAGTTTTGAATTATATAACAAAAAAAAAAAAAAATGCACCTTATTTGAATATAAAATACATTAATCAACATAATGGAATGGCAAAAAGATTTCCTCTCTCTGGACTGAAATATTCTCAGCAAATTTAATTAAATTTACTAAAAAGTGAAAAAATTAATTGAAATTTAAGAAAACGAAAATTAGAAGTCTTCAAACAGATGAAATCGATAATAGTCATTGGAGAAAAAGAAGAGGTGTTAAAAGGTGAAACGAAGAATTGCTCGGCGCCGGAAAATCTTGTTATTGTGATAAACAAAGAATAATTAATAATAATTAGTCAAAAAATGTTAAGCATAATTAGTTAAAATATGATTAGTTTCTATTTCTCTAAAACATTGTGAAACACTAATAATGGTTTTCTTTGTAGCATTTCTTTTTTTTTTTTTTTTGCAATAATTACCAAGAATTGATAATTATTGAAAAAAAAAAAAATTATTGCATTAAGACTGCCAACTGATTGAGCGGTTTTAATTAGAGAAACTTTTAATTCGATTTTTAGAAGCATAATTTGACGCGTTTTAATGTTTCATTTCAAATACAATGAATATTTTACCGTGTAATTCACTTATATGCAAATTATGAAAATTTTTGGAATAATGAAAAAACGCTTCTATCTTGCAGTAACTAAGGTTACACACAATAGCTTAGCAGTGGGACAATAAAATGCCAGGTAAAACTTAATTACAAAAGAAAAAAGAGCAACTTTAGTGAATTGTAGATTTATGCAATTACAGTAGTTGCCATAATGTTGTTCATAATCACTTTTTTTTTTTTATATAAATTTTGTAATTATCGAAATACGTACACACATACATACACATGCATTAAAATTTTGTTTATTCAACTGCTTTTTGTTAGAACTTTTCGCTTCTTCTTTTCTTACTCTATTTTGCCTTTTACTGTAGCATACAGTAATAAAAAGTACAATAATACAATGCAACAGTTCTCTGAAATCATAAAATCTACAGTGCAAAAGATACTATGTAGAACAGCAGTAAAATAAAGTACTAAAATAATGGAAATGGGAATGGACCGCTTTAAAAAAACGACGATTCAGTTGATATGTAGCAAGGTAATTTAAAATTTGTTATATTTAGTAATTATTAAGTATTGATTATATACATCACGTTTTGTTTCATTTTTAAAAAAATTGTCATCCAAAATTGTTTGTTTTGTTTTTTTTTTTTTCTTCTGTTTAAAAACTAGGGTGATTTTATTTGCTCTTTTTTTTTTTTTTTTTTTTTCTTTCGGTTCGAAACTAAAAAAGCGTGATAAAATTGAGGCGACATAAAAATTTCTTAATAAATAATAAATAGCACGTTTTTGGCAAAAAAAAAGAAAACAAACAAAACTTTTACTGCATCGATAAACAGTTGTTGGTTGATAAATGATAAGTAGTACGTGACAAATTCATGTGACTGAAAAAAAACTTTCCTGCCATATTGATAAGTGTAATGAATTCACAAGACTGAAAAATCTCTTGTTTTGAATGAGCTAATAATGTTTGATGATTTCCACTACTCTTGCTTGTTTTTTTTTTCCCCCCTTTTTATTTATTTTAAATTATGGACACTCCTATATTTTCATACTTCTTCACTTCATAATTATCCCATCTTTCATATTTTTTCTTACAAGCGAATCAGTTAATACTGATCACTATCATTTTCATTGTACTTTTTACCACAAACAATTAAATTCGTTCAATTGTGTAACTGCCAAAATTTTTTGCATTTTCATCATAAACTAGTCAGTTATTTCATATTCCTACTATTTTTTCTTTTTTTTTTTTTTTTTTTTTATCACAAACAGTAAACTTCTCCTAACTGTATGACTACTACTGTATCGTCTGCCTTTTACCATAAGCCAATCAATTATTTCATACTGTATCAAAATTGTTTATCGTATGCAACTGACCATTATAGCACTTTCTATATTGCCTCAATTTTTTTTTTTTTTTTTAAATTAATAATTACCTAATTTAATTACAAGCAGCTGATTTATTCGTCAGAAGGTAACAGATATCTGATATCTGATGTAATTAAGAATGTATCGATAATCTATGCTAACAAAATAATTTCAAAAAAAAAAAAAAAATACCGCATAATCTTTAAGAAACAGATATACACATGGCCTTGAAAGTAATAGCAATGCTATAGTTTTTTTTTTTTATTTGTAATTTTTATAATAATTTAATCAATAGAAATGAAATGTAACAGCAATATTTCGCATTTTCGCAAAATTTATGACAATTTCAAATTTTCAATTAGGAACTTAATAATATTTTATTATTTATCGGTTTTCAATTATCCGCTGAGTTAGAATAGTGATAATATTTCTACATCAAATAATGATTAATTGTTTCAATGCATCTTTCATTTGATATTTTTTTATGATGATAACGACGATGATGGCAATTGTTTTGCTGATAATTTGCTTGCTTTTTCATCTTCTTTCATTTCCTCAAATTTTGCAAAATTTCAATTCATTTCAAAATCTTTAATAATTTGACATCTTTCATTGAAAATTATTTGCAGCTTATTATTAATAACAAAGTTTTTTGGTTAAATCCATTAATATTGCCTAGCTTACAGTTCATATAACAAAGAGTAAAGCAAAGGAAAAAGATTTTTCTCCTCGTCCAAATCATTTAGCATTCAATTAATTTGACCTTTAAAACCTAACGGCTATATTCTTCCCGTGATTTCCTTAGTCGTTATTTTAGTATTTACTCTCGACATCTTTATTTTAATATTTCAATATTTCATCTCAACATCCTAAGATGGATGTTATATTCACACATCTACACCGTTATGTCCACTCTGATGACCAGATATGTCCACTCTGATGACCTGATATGTCCACTCTGATGACCTGNCACTCTGATGACCTAATATGTCTACTCTGGTACCCTGATATCCTGATATGTTCCTTCTGTTGTCCTGATATATCTAAACTGCCCTTCTAGGACACAAATAGTAACACTGATCGATAGATTTGGAATGAACCAGCCAAGTCTATTTACTGTTTTCTGCATCAGCTTCTATTGCCGTCTTTGAAACATCCATCTTAATGTTTGCTTTTCTGTTGGCTGATGACGATCTTGGCGACTTTTCGCCAGTAGATGAACTTCGACCGCTCGATATTTCGGCACTAATCGGTTGTGGTGTGACGAATGCTTTTCGTGATGATTCGGTTGATCTCAAATTTGTTATTGATGGAATCGGTTCGACGGCATTTTTAGTTACAATGTAAACCGGTAAAATAGCTGTTTCCGGTTTTTCCTGCTTAAAATAAAAGCGAACTGGTTGTCCACCTTCGATGTGTGTCATACTTGACGGGATTTTTGGGACCTATAATTAAATTATTTAAGTCTTTTTAAAATATACTATTGAAAAATTCTAATTTTTTTTCAGCGAAACATAATAGGCAGTCATAATCTATTGATAGAATATCGTAGCAGTGTACGCTTCAGATAATAATTAAATTATTTTTCCTTTTTTTTTTTTTTTTTTTTCAAGAAATCATTGATGAAAATTTTAAATCAAATTCCAAATTTAATCATTTGCTTACAAAATTCTGTGAAATACTGATAAAATTGCTTTTTTTTTTTTACTCAAAGTTATTCAATTAATATTTTCTTATTCACTTAATTTATTGATTCGATCATTTTTAAAAAATTAGCTTCAAAAGTACGTTTTTGGTTGATGAATCAGTTGTTTTAGAAGAATCAAATTCTTCGACACTTTTCGAATTCGTTGAATTAAGGCTCATTTCCATTGAATGAAGTTTCCATACTTTTCCTAATTCATAATTTTTCTATAATATTGCGTTTTTAATTTAATTTTATTTTTTGATTTTAATTACAGCAGTAGCCTTCATTGAGTGGATTTAAATTTTGTCCGAATTTTTGTCCTTCCTTTTTATTAAATTTCAACTTATCAAATACATTATTCTACAAACTTTTCCATGTACAAATTAACATACCAAATATGCATGGTAATTAAGACAACGAACATTAATATCTTTCTTTTCTCTCATTCATAAAATGCTTAGTTTAATTTCAATGGCTTTTTAAAAAAAAAAAAAAAAAAATAATATGTAATTTTTGTATCATCCATGAATATGACTAAAATGCCTTATGACATGTTAATTTAGTTTGAAAAAAATTTTATTTCTAGAGTTTTGCGAAATTTTGACAAAAATTTGATTATTTATGGCCTAATTTATGGTTGAATGTAAATTGAAATAAACATACATCCATGTGCAATAATTGTTTTATTCCTTTTTTATCGGATTTATTCTGCTCTTCATAATCTTTCATTGTTAATAATTTTGGCCTCATTGTAAAAAGTAAAATAATTGCGAGTAATAAAATTGTTACGCCTACTAATGCGCCCACTATGATTATCTACATTTTAAATGATCTTTTTATTGTTTCAATTTTAGGAAAATTTTTATTATAAATTATTATTTTTCGTTTTTTCCTCTTCCCTACTCCCTCTCCTCCGATAGTTTAAAAATTCCAAAAAAGAAAAAATAAATTATATAATTTTTTTTTTTTAATTTCAAAATCAAAATAATGAATAAGTAATCAAAGATTATTCAAATATCATAGATAAGGAATAACTGTATGCTTTTTGTTGATAACGAGAGAGAGAAGCTTGTGATATATTAGTTTAATCAAACATTGCAGTCTGAATTTTGCAATCTTAAAAGTGTTAAAAAAAAAGAAAGAAAGAGATGAAGAGAGATGGGCTGTGTCGTTTCAATTAAGAGTTTTTTTTTTTTTTGAATGATAGGATAAGGTATCAGCAGGTAATCCGGAATGTACAGTATTCATTATCACAAGAACTGATAACCAGTTAACATGGACAGCAAGTAATCAGCAATAATCCTAATTGGGAGGATATGTACCAAGTTGTAAAGCGATAGTTTGCCATAATCCGGATGATATGATAATGAGCTAGATGCTAATCCATACTGTACAATATTCATTATCACTAAAACTGATAACCAGTTAACCATAATTGAGAATGATTCTAGCAAATGCAATTGCGCTTCATTCAAACATTTCTTTTTTATACTCAACGAAAGCAAGCATTCAATTAATTTGCATAGAAATGCTTCTCAATGAGATACAAATTTTATTAAATAAAAACAAAAATAAAAAAAATTAGCAAAAAAACAAATGACCCATTTTTTATAAGGAAAAAAGAAAAGCTGAATAGCAAATAAGAATAGTTTTTAAAAGTTCTCTTTCGATGCTCTAAAAAAAAAAAAAAAACAATCGAAGTTTAACTCCTTCATTTTCTTTTCTTTCTTTTTTTTTTTTTTTTTTTTAATGGAGAAAAATTTCCAGTAGTATGCTTTTAAAAAATGAGATAAATGATGTTATTCACTTTTGTCTCCAACTAACGATTGTTTATTCGGACACTTCATATTAAAATTAATTAAATTAAAGGATGCAAATGATCAGTTTGATTTGCATTTCTTGTGATTATAAAAGTTAAGGGAAATGTTACGTCAAATATTTGCCAGTTACAATCACTGCTTCAATTTCTTGCAAACAGTTTGTAAAGAAACAAAGCAATCAATCATCTTAAGACATTTCTTGTGTCACACGTGTCACATCATTTGGATGTTTTATATTTTCTTTTTTTTTTTTTCTTCTCAAATTTTCACTGTCTTTTTTTTCTTTTAATTTGTTTTATAACTACTGTAAATGCAAAATTTTGTAAGCATATTTTACTAACGGTACTTTTATCTATGTTTGTTTGTTTATTTTTTTTTTTTTTTTTTTTATTTTTTGTTGTTTATTTATTTATTTATGTGCATGTAATTTATGGCAAGTATTGTTGTTTAGTGGGTTATTTGTTTTTTGCTAATTTATTTTGTTTTTACTAGTTATACTGTGATAGTTGTTAAGATATAATGAGCTGCTGTAGTTATTACCAGTTTAATGACTTCTGTTTTCTTACTTAGGTAAACGTTCAGTTTGGTGAATTTGAGAAGAGTTAATGAATATATTTTGAAGCGAACTTTTTTTTTTTTTTTTTTTTTTTTCATTCTATTCATTCACACAAATGAAGAAATTATTTTTACGTAACGTACATTATACACGTTAAATGATAATGAATGAAATAAAATGATAACGATCATACATTAAATGATAACGCATAGATTTGCACGATTCAATTTTTATAATCCTTTATCGTGATTTATAATTGAAAAAGAACAGAAATTCAAAAAAAAAAAAAAAAAAAGGAAACAGCCAATTAAACTTTATAATTAGTTAATTTAACTTTACAATTAATAATCAGTTAACAATAATTAATGCGTCGTATAATTAATAGCTGTATTAATCGTATCATTATAAATGCCAAGGATGTCCATAAAAGTTTTAATTAATTAAGGATTCCAATGAACAGAGCGAGAAATTTAAACATGAGATGAGTAAATGAGTGATTATGGACAAGCAAATGTATAATCACTGATGATAAAACAAAACTGAAAGAAAAGCATTTCCCTTAGGCCGCTCCCCCGCCTTCTCCCGGTCTCTCCCCCGCCTTCTCCCGGTCTCTCCCCCGCCTTCTCCCGGTCTCTTCCCCGCCTTCTCCCGGTCTCTCCCCCGCCTTCTCTCGGTCTCTCCCCCGCCTTCTCCCGCTCTCTCCCCCGCCTTCTCCCGGTCTCTTCCCCGCCTTCTCTCGGTCTCTTCCCCGCCTTCTCTCGGTCTCTTCCCCGCCTTCTCCCGGTCTCTCCCCCGCCTTCTCCCGGTCTCTCGCCCGCCTTCTCCCGGTCTTTCCCCCGCCTTCTCCCGGTCTTTCCCCCGCCTTCTCCCGGTCTCTTCCCCGTCTTTTCCCGGCAATTAAAAGAATAAGTAAATTTGAACGAAATCAAATGAAATTACAGAATATAAACAGGAAAGAGGGGAGGGAGGGAGGGAGGGAGGGAGGGAGAGAGAGAGAGAGAGAGAGAGACGTATCAAACTGTATGTCGTGGCGTATAACACATTTCTCATGCATAATCAATTCCAGTCTATGTTTACACATGTGTATGTCCTCTACACGTTTCTCTCCTACGTACGTCTACGTCACGTGTGTCCAGTTACTTCTTATGCACAATCAATTCCCATCTATGCTTACACATACGTTTGTTTCCTACACGTCTCTCTCGTACATGCGTCTGCGTCACGTGTTTGCGATCAAGTGTAAATATACATCTGCGAGTCCGTCATACGCGTATGTTCGAGTCTGTTTACCTGGGTTTTCGATACTCACGTGCACGTGGCTGTCACATACACGTGTATTTAACCACACCCGTGTCGACCATTGTGCGCACATAAGTTTACAAATCTATGATGTGCATTTATGTGAGCGCGTGTATATATATATGTGTGTGTGTGTGGCTGTACGTGTGTATACGTGAGTGCGTGTCTGTGTGTATGTGTCTGTATGTATGTATGTATGTGTTTATGTGTATGTGAAGAGCTGACAATGTGGCACAGTGAGGCGCATCGCTTGTCGTCGGTCATTGCTGCTAGGGATTGGTGACATCCGTTGATGTGGTGTGACTGAGTTCTTCTGGAATAGTCGAGAATGTTCGAGAACTGAGGTAGAAAGAATTCGCTTCTGTAATACAGTAATCGGCTCAAGTTTTATTACTTTTTCACACTATTGCATATGTCCCCATCATATGTCCCCATCATCCCCATCATTTTCACTGAGGTTTTTTTTTAATCATCATTAGCTTCCAGATGACATTTTCTTTCATCTACTACGGTATCATACCGAAAGAGTGAGTACTGTATTATATTGAATCATCGCTTGGCATGTATTGGGGAAGATATGTCGAATTATGTTCGTTCACTGATCGGATTATATTGGGCTGATTCGAGAAAGAGTCATTTGCAGTATCGGCATTATCAAGTAATGATGCTGTAAACCTTCTGTTAAACAATTATCACTGATTTCAGTATTCTTTTGCATAATTTAATTCCTCTCTTTATTGACTGATTTCAGTATTCTTTTGCATAATTTAATTCCTCTCTTTATTGATCCGGAAAGTATCACTGATTCCTGCTATTTCCACTATTTACTATTTGTTAATCATTTAGCCGGATCACTTTTGCTAGTGATAACGTTCGTCTATTATATAAGGAATATGCATCTATACTGATAATAATCCATTTTGCAGGAATCAGATTGAGCTTATTGGTGGATTTGTGAAAAAAAAAAAAAAAAAGTCGTTTAATTGGATCAAAACGAAATAGCAGACAGAGTGTGCTGTATATAGTAGGCGATGTCTTTGAAATCAGTTGTGCTGGGTGATGATCGCGAAGCATCCATCAAGCACCAGGTGACAGTCTCATGCACTTTTGTTTCCAGAATATCTAGGTATTTGTTGAAATTTCAGGTAAATTATACTTTCCGGAATATTCAGGAGAGATTGTTAAAGTTTAAGCTAGCAGAATTTCGCAGTTCTTCATGTAAGAATTATGGCAGATTCGGAATTAGTGTAGATAGACAATTTGAAGTTTCTTACCTGTTATTGTTTAATGCATTACCAACAACAGAAGTTTGCTAGAAAGAAGTTACTGAACTTGTAGTGACAGTCTTTTTAATTTCAAAGCAATGGGTTCTTTCCTAGTTGTAGTGTTCTAACATTTAATGATTTCGACGTAGTATAACTGGTCCTTTAGCAGAACTTTGATTGATTTTCATTAAGAAGATCATGCTAAAATAATAGGGAAAATGGGATTTCTAACTAAACTTCCAACTTTTATACTTTCAGATTGTTTCGGTGCATAAAGCATTGAACAAAAATGAAGTCCCATTAAAGCACAAACATGCACGGCAAGTAATCGTTGGAACGCATCGGGAAAAATCTTGTGCATTATTTTGGGGTTGTATTTCACGAATTCAGCTGGAAAAAAATCCAGTCATCAGTTGGAAATTTTGCCATTTACTTCATAAGGCTCGCTTTTACTTATCGATTTTGATTTAAAGGAAAAAAAAATTTGGCAGACAAAAATTTTTTCAATAAAAAGTTTAGTGAGCAAAACTGAGAGTGTTTCGAGCGTCAAGCTTTTTCAGAGAGTCATTATTGAAAAATATTTAAAAAAGCTAAATTAGTGACTTGTTGTCAAGTGCGAATTCGCGTCATCGCATAATCGTCGTGTTTGGTGGTAATAGTAAAATTGAAGTATTAATCATTTTAACGTTGTTTTAAAATATTCAAGCTTTTTTCAGCTGATCCAAGATGGTCATCGAAAGGTGTTGGAAGAATCAATTCGATACAAAGCTCGAATCGAAGCATTAGGAAACTTCTGGTATCATCTTGAGAATTCCGACTATGGTCGACCTAATTCTTCGTACTGTAAGATGCTTGTCAGCCGTCTCGAATTTCACAACCGGGTGAGGATCTTGTTTTATTAAGTCATTTTTCTCCTTAGCTATGCAGAAATTACATCTGTGAATCTCACATGTTACGGTAATTCCAATTGTTTCAGAATCATTCTATACCGGGAAATCTAAGGTTGAGTCCCAATCAGGTTAAGGCATTAGCAAATGCCGATGTGAACCAATCATTTGAACTTTCAATTGAAATGCTAGATCAGATGGATGATTTGCTGGCTTTGCAAGCAGCGGGTATTCTTTTCTCTCTATCTTTGTTATTTAGCAGAAGTTAAGACTGAATGGTCAAAACTTATATCATTTTAGTTCTCAGAAAAGTGGACAACGTTAATTGGAGTTCATTGATTCCTCAAGGACAGTGTATGCTTTCACCCTTAATCCTTGTGATTCTCGATACTAGCAAATTCTATGATCATCTGGTGAAGTTAATTTTCAAGCTGCATTCGAGTACGTTTTTTCTGATTATGAGATCTTTGGTCATTTAGTAAAAATTTAACGGTACCAGTACTAAATTAACCTGTCAGATAGACCTTATCTCTTGTAGCTCTCTTATATCTACGCTTTCATGTGAACAGATATCCCCAACTCATTATCATTCGGATGTTTAAGAAATTTCCTTCAGAATTGCCTCCAGACGCTCTGCTTGGTCACAGGAGCCGATTTAACACTATTTTTCAACAAACGAAGGAGTTTTATGAAACTTCAACAAATTTGCAATATTTCAAATTTTTAGTTTCAATTCCAAAATTACCGTCGTATCCGCCGAATTTTCTTCAAGTATCACATTTCTGCCCACATTTCAGCTCTAGATTTTTGATTTTCTAATTACTTCGACTTTTGTTTGAAAGCAGTTCAGAAATGTTTCAGGCATCTGAGCTAGAAAGCTATCAAGCGCCAAATGCTTATCTTCATGGCGATAATGTTAGTGAAGCTGATACTCCTCCGGATGACCGATCCGTAGCTGAGGAAAGTTTAGTTGATGTTATAGAAACTGGGTCGCAGAACAGTTCTGATCATACGGATTCAAAGTAATTTCTTGCGCACTCTGTCTATTCTTGTAATTTTTCTCCTCATTTTTGTTTTCCTGTACATTGTGATGACAGTGTCTTTTATTATGTTCGAGTTCCATCTCATAGAATTCATTATATTTAGTTCAAAACAATTCGTTTTTAATTTTTATGTTATATGAAATTCTAGAGATGCGATAATTGAAGCCTTAAGGCGAGATGTCGAGGATGCACGTTATCACAATGAAAGACTTATGAACGAAGTCAGGGCAATCTTCTATGACTAGTTTCATTTTCTCTACATGAATTTTTGGTTGTTCTGATAGGGAATGATTATCTGGGATTCAAAAAAGCAGGAAATGAGATAATGGTGCTATACAATTTAGCGAAACGAAATTAGATTAAAAAACTGTTATTTCACTGAATTGAAGTTCTATTTCTGTTTAAGGCACGTGCTCGTATTGAACAGTATGAAAACCGTTTGATGCAAGCGCAACAAGAAAATGATCATTACAAACAATCACTGGATGAAGTGAAGGTGCACATCAGTGTATATCTACTTTTTAAGTTTATTCAACTCATTTTTTGTATTTGATAAAAATTTTCATTATCTTACTTCTAAACTTTAGGGTGAAGTTAATAGGTTGCGAGAGTTAGCCATAACGAGGGGACAGCAGACGGTCGATGAAGCTCGGTTCCTCGAAACTGAGCAAAAAGCGCAGAACAGTGAGCTTAACTACCAAAAAATGAAGAGCGCTTACACTAACTTACGGCAAGAACATATTGAGGTACTATTTATGTTTTGAACTGAATTTATCCGCTTACATTCCATTGGATTTATTATAGAAGTGTGAACGGTATATATGTTCAGCTCTGATTGATAAATTACGTGGTGTATTGAATCTGCTATGATTTATTTTTTAACTGTTTTTAGGCATTGACGAGACTTTCTGAGATTCAAAAGGAATTAACGTCTTGTCGGACAAAAGAACAAAGTAATATTGAAATTATTTCAACTCTGGAAAAGAAGGTAGCAGAGCTGGAACAGGAGAGCATAGTTAAAGATCAAAAAGTGCAAGATGTTAGTACTAGTGTCGATGATATGGCGAGAAGGTTAAATGAACGAGAAAATGAAGTTCAGGAGCTGAAGAAGGTAATGTGATGGATTAAAAAGTATCCCCGAAGTTTTTGATTTCACTAAGACAAATTACGAGAATACTCAAAACTTCATGATCCGTACGATTTTGAGGGTTAGAATTTTTCATCCATCTTTAGCATTTCCTTTGTTCTTTATTTTGTATTTCTGTTTTGCAATGTAGCGAACAGTGGGATTTGAATACTTTTAAATGTCGGTCACCTAACTCTTTTTTTTAGGCGATCAAAGAATTGACAAGTAATCCCGTAGTAGTGGTAAAGAATATCGTCGGAAGTATAAAAACTATGTGGAAAAGCTAACAGCAAGAAAGTTTGGGACTAGAATAAAAAGTTTCCTTTCCGTAGGTAGCAATTGATGAATTGAAATATGAGTTAGGAAAAATGAAAAGAAATCAGAAAAGCCGACCTTATCTTATGCATTGTTTTCTTTTTTTCTGTGTGTAATATCTCGTATAATAATTATTCTAGGTTTTGAGTAGGATGAGATTACAAAATTTCATTCGATTAGGTCAAATCAATTGAAAAGTACTTGAGGTTAATACTTTTACAGTTAATCTATCAAGAACCCTTCAAAATTGTGTCAAAAGATATTTAAATTTTCGGCGAGATGTTGCTGTTAGTTCTACTGCAGCTATGACCTAGGCCCACTTAATTTCACTACTTTTTTTTAATTTTTTTTTTTAGTTTGAAACTTTTTGGTTCCTAAATAAAGAAATTTAGGCAGAATAAAGTGTTATTTAGAGTAATGGAATTTTTTCAGACTGTGGTGGAGCTGAAAAGCGAAAGTGTAAAAGATATGGAGGAAGTGCAAAAGAAAAATGAAGCTGAACTACAGAATCTTCTGAAGACCTTATTTGGTAATAATCTCCCCTTTTTCATTTCCAATTTTACTTTATATTTTTTATGCATTAACTGTTTCCCACTGTATTTCCATTTTCACTCATTTTTTTTTTTTCATTCATTTCTCTGTTTCAGCTTCGCTATGCACTGTTTACATTAAGATTTTAAAACGATCGCGTGAAGATCTTCAGGATGCTCTATCAATTACTTATCCGAATCGTATGTACAATATTTCCTTAACAACTTCATCAGTCTATAATTTTATGAGGCGGTAAACTGAATTTTAGACATTATTTTTATGATATTATTGCTTTATTCCTGTGAACTCTAATTTCGTTTTGAATTTCTTAATTTTCCAACGATTCTAACAATTGGTTCAGTTATGTCTACTGTTCTTTAATCAATAGCATAGTATGAATTTCAGAATTAGTTTTACCGGCTCTTCGGTTTGTGGTCGAAACAGCTGAAAAAGCGGTTAATGAATCTGGTAGTGAAGATTCTGGGAAGTTATTTCGTACTTTGACTTTTTTGGGTCATTATCTCGCTGATGTTCTATTGAGTAGCGCTTCTGCTGCTAATGTTGTTTCTATTCAGCATTTTCAGCGTATGTTATATTCTTTCTTGTTTCTTTATTCCATGATGGAAAATAATGATAATTACTTGAAATTGAATGATAATATACTTTCCATCCACAATTTAGTAATTTAAAAGATAATTTGCAGTCTGAAAAAGTTCCCAAAAAGTGATATGCTTACAAACGACAAACTGAGCTAAACGAAGAGCGTGATATTTGTTTATTTATAAACACGACATTTTCTGCAAAATCTACAAAAGCTCTTTTCTTCGGACCGATTAAATTGAGTTTTTGCTCACTACTTGACATTATTCGCATTACAGTAGTGCAGGAACAGTGCTGTGTGGTGATAACTGATGCAGTTGCTGCTTATTCAATGCTTGAAAATTTAAACTTGAAGTCTGGTAAAGAACCTCTCATGAAATTAAAGGTGGGTTGGCATATATGCAAACGTTAAGGCTATAATTATGCTGTGTTATATTATCGTATAGCCGTTGTTGTTTAATCAGATCGCCAAATATGGTGAGATTATGAATATTTTTCTTTTTTTCAGAATGATTTTGTGATGAGCACTGGTTTATTTCATCATCTGTTTTAATTTTTACTATATTATTTGTAGAATTCTTTGGAAGATCTAGAACAGATATGTCTTAGTTTACCGGCTGGTTCAAGTGATGTAACGGCTGAAGCGATCGGTGCTGAGCTGGAAGAAGAGATGAAACGAATGGATGCTGCGATCCAAAGAGCTGTTGAAATGATCGAAGAAATACAAAAGAAAAATCGATCTACCGATTCGGGGATACGGTTAGCGATTTATAATATAGAAAGATTATATTTTTCTATAAAGTGACAGTTTAGATTTACTGCATACTTTAATTGAGTGCGAGCTCAAAAATTAACTTTGCTATCTTTTTCGAAAACGCTGGTTATATGATGATTGAATGCAAATTCCATGTTCTAGCTTAAAAGTTAACGAAGGAATCTTGGATTCCTGTAATCAGCTGATGGCTGCAGTTGTAACATTAGTGGCAAAAAGTCGCGCATTGCAAGAAGAAATTGTTATGGCTGGTCATGATACAGCAAATCCAAATGAATTTTATAAACGAAATCATCAGTGGACTGAGGGTTTACTTTCTGCAGCGAGAGCTGTCGGAGTTGCAGCTTCAGTGCTTGTGTAGGTTATCGTTTGTTGCATAGTCTTTCAGTAGGATTTATTCTTGACTCTGTGAGTTTCTCTTTCATTTCGCTAACATAGAAATACTATGCTATTTTATTCCTACCTACTAATACTTTAATTGTTTTCCATCTTGCCAATTTTTGTGGTGGAATAGTGTTATTATTGCTCTATTTGCAGTCAAAAGGCAGATGATGTAATTTCCTGTCAAGGCAAATTGGAATATTTGATTGTTGCATCACAGCAGATTGCAGCAAGTACCGCGCAGTTGTTTGTATCTTCTCGTGTAAAGGCGGATCGAGAATCACAGCGATTAAAAGAACTTTCTACGGCATCTTCTTCTGTGAATGCTTGTACTGCAAATATTGTTGCTACAGTGAAAAGTGCCCAGATTACCTTGAATGAACAAAGTTAGTTCACTGTTTATTCTAGCAAAACTGTTGTTTTCATTATTTCTTATCAAAGTAAAACTTTTTGAAATTTCGTACAAAGCAAAACATTTTTCTGAATATCAGGATAGCAGGAATCTATCACTATACAACATTTTATCATAATGATTTTAACCTGATATATAAGGAAATTGAAATCGAAAACTAACGTTTTTTCAGAGGATCTTGACTTTAGTCATTATACTTTACATGATACGAAAAAGGAAGAAATGGAAAGCCAGGTGCGTATTTTGGAGTTGGAAGATAAATTGGTGCGTGAGCGGGCACATCTTGCTCAACTCAGAAAGCAGCATTATCAACTTGCCCAAATTGTTGAAAGTGATAATGGTTCTGTTGATAAATAAGGTGAGGAGAGCGATCTTACTAGAGACTAATATGGGAGACTAAAAAGTTTGTAATTCATTGTCTAAAATCTAAAGTTTTGTTTCGGTTGTCTTCTTACAGAAATGAACGTTATCATTTCTGACGTACCTTAATTAAATTGATATATTTGGTTGTTTTGTTTTGATAAACAAATTACCATTCTTTGCGATTATTTTCCCAAATTATAAAGAATTTTCATGGCATTTTCGTTCTCTTATTCGCCATATAAAGCTCTATGCGTTGGTTTTGTTAGAAGATCACTTTCACTACAATGCAGAAAAATTCTAAATTGTCGTACCAATTAACATGCTTTATTGTACATTATACTTATGATTCTAATTTGATCTGAAGTGGAAATTTTGTTTTTCATGTGAAGCTCTCTGCTGACTACAATCTTCATGACCTATCATGTTTGAGTTATACAAATCTTGATTTCCAAACTTAATCATTCATAATCTTCAATAATTGAAATGACGAATTATTTACGCTTCGTTGTGATATTTTTTTAATAGTCACTGACGTTTCATTTATCGACATCTTATTTGTCTTGTTCATTTAATATTTTCAGCATACTTTTTAATATGTACATTAGTATGCCTTGACTGAAGGTAGCTAAAAATAAATGAATAAACGGGCTAGAAAATTATCATTAGATATAACTGCCTCGAGTGAACTTAATCAGTAATTGCTCTGATGATTCGATCCTTCTAGTTCGATAATTGATGGTACATTTATGATATCGTAAATTTTTTTCTTTGTTTTCATAATATGTAGTGAAACTCTTAGCTTTTCATTGTTTACTTTGTGAAGGTTGTATTTGACACATTCTTTTTTCTTGTTCATTCACTGTTCGATTATTTGTACAAAACTTTCCAAACAATAGCAATCAAATATTATAATTGCTTTTGCCGGTAGTTTGGAATAATAAATTGTTCAACCGATACAATTATCCGAACCTCTTTGTTTCATTCATACTAGTTGCTGCTACAGACGAAACTTTACTTGCACATTGAAAATTTCTTAATTACTCCTCATTCCTCAATTTCTTTTTTCTTTTTCTTTTTCTTTTTTTTTTTTTTTTTTTTTGATAACAGCCATTTACAAGCTGTTAAGATTAGTAATTTGGTCTGCGCTAATCATTTTGTTGATTTCATTTTTTGTAACAAAAATTTCTCAGGAAAGTTTTTAAAAGTGGAATGAGTCATATTCGTGCAAAAGGAATTTGATGAAAATTTGGGAAATGATGAATGATTTATAATGTTAGATTTTGTTGTCATAAAAAAAGTGTGCGAAGTTTTAGTTATTTATGTTTAACTTAACAAAATTTATGAAAACTGCACCGTTTCTATTTTGTTTGCTCAATTTGACACTATTTAAGTTAAGACATCGAGAATTTTTCCAAGGGGGATATTTGAATTGTTGATAAACTACTATAACTATAAAAAACAAGGAATGAGTGAGTTTTTTCTTTTTCTTTTTCTTTTCAGTAACGGAAGTTCGGAAGTTGCAGAAAGAAAAAAGAAAGGAAAAGTATAATGGGCGATGTAGATGAGCATGATAATAATGAATATGCGCCACTGTTAAGTAGCGAACAATCAGCGGTCACTCCGAATTATGAAGGTACTGAGAATCAGGATACCGGAACTGCTATCGGTACACCGGAAGAATATATTAGACGTGAAGAGGAACATCATACGGTACCACAGGAGCAACAAATTACTACTTCTCATACTTATGGTGAACCATCTGAACAATTAAGACATGTTGCTGGTCCAACGGTTACATGTCGTGTATGCTCAGCTACTATTGTTATCGAAGGCAAGGTCAAGCAGTTTGCTTTCGTTCAAGATTTTTAAAACAAATTCAGTAAGGATTTTTATTGTATTGCTTCTTAAATTATATATTGATATTTGGAAATCAAGGAAAGGTATAATAATTATTTTCATTTGATTTAATGATAATTTACATTTCTATGAAATATTTTTCGTTTTTTTTTTTTTGCTTTCAGACAAGACAACATGTTGTGAAATGTAATCATTGTAATGAAGCAACACCAATTCGTGCTGCACCATCTGGTAAAAAATATGTACGATGTCCGTGTAACTGCCTTTTGCTCTGTAAAGCATCTTCAAATCGTATCGCTTGCCCTCGTGTCAATTGCAGGCGTGTCATTACGTTAGGTGGTAGCGCACCGGTTGGTACTGCCGTTAGGTATGCTTTTTTTTGCTTTTATATTTCCAAATTAAGCAAGTCTTCAGTTAAATTTTTTTTTTTTTCACACAGTTTTTTTTTTTCAATACTTTAAAAATAAAAATAACTGGAGGTGTCTTTTTTTTACATTTGCATTAAAGTTATGAAAAAATTGTTTGCGCTAAGTTTGTTAGTTTAAATTTCTTGATAAACTTATGCATTTTGAAGAGCTCCAACTGGAACATGCCGAGTTCTATGTGCTCATTGTCAAGAAATTTTCATGTTCAATACACTTAATGTTACAGCTGCGAAATGTCCACATTGTCAAAAAATGTTAGCTCATTTATTTACTAAACAAAATTGCAGTCTTGGCGGACAATAATTTGTTGTTATCGTTCAATTTAATCAAACATTTAGTTAATAATAAGTGATATTTGTCAAAAAAAAAGTCAAAAACTAAATTGATTTATCGATTTAATAATTTCTTTAAGCATTTTTTAACAAGTTTTTACTTGCATCTGTGGTAAGAGAGGAATTGTAAATGACAACCTTCTCTTTTAATAAATAAACTTGAACCAGGTTAACAGGAGTTATTATATGAGGAATATTATAGTTCATCGGTGGGTCGTGACTATGCTCGTAATAGAGCCATAATATTCATCATTTGTTCGCTGATATTCTTGTTGGTTGCGATTGGATTAATGGTAAGTTTATTGTTGCACTAAATTCCTTCTCGTTAGGTCTTATTTTTGCAGAAATCTTAAAATGAAGTTCATTCGTTGAATGGTGCCTATTTTTTGATGTGCTGTTTTAAGTCTTTCTTCCCGAATTAACACATAAATTATTTAAATTTACAGCTTTCTCATTTGTTTATTAGTATATGACCTGAAATAATAAATGTAGCATTTTTCTGTAAGATTTATCTGGGATAAAATGAAAATATGAAAATCTATTATTTCGAATCTTTCTCCATCTTCTCCATCTCCTTTATTTGTGATAATTTTTTTACAGATAGGAACATGGAATTCAGCAAAATCTGCACCTTTCATCTACTTGATTTGGTTAATTGTCATTGCTGTTGCTTTGTTTGCATTCATCCGTTCGGCATATTATATAAGACTGAAAACAAGCACAGTTCTTTCTCCGTTGTAACTGAATACGATTTACCGTGTGTTTTCCTTTTTCTTTTTTCTTTTGTAACAAAGGAATTGATTCCGGTCCGGCTCTGAATGATTTCCCATGCCTTAACCGTTTTACTTGTAATTTCTGCTTCATTGTTGCTTTTTGCTGTGACTTGTATTCCGCTTTTCCTTTTCTTTTCCTTTTCTTTTTTCTTTTTTTTTTTTTCAAAATTTAATTGTATAGAAAGCATGTATTAGAGATCTACTTTTTCCCATTCTATATGGATTTACTGTAAAAACTTATATGATTTAAATTCCATCTGGATGGATAAAATGTTATCCTTTTTCATTTTATTGCTGACCTTTTTCCTCGAAAGTGATTTTTTATTAATCGGGCAGGAAAAAAGGAAAACTTTATTTTTATCATGTCAGTTGAATCAATTAATATTTTCCCTTTCATTAAGTGAAAACTTGTGGTAAATTATATACCACGTTTAGCTAGTTATTTTTATGACATTTTCTACTGCAGCAAACAGTCTGTAGGCTTTTTTGCTCAGGTTTTCCTATGCTTCTTTTCACTTATTTCATATTTTTAAGTATGATTTAGGTGCTAAGCTCACTATTTGAGTATCTGAAGTAATATGAAAACTTTTTTCTCATTTTCCACCACACTGATTGTATTTAAAAAATTGGAAAATTTTCTTTGGTTTAGCGATCTTCTTAAAATTTCATTTTTTTTTTTTTTTTTTGCACGATATTTTGGTGATCAAGTGATATCATACGCCATTTGATATAATATTTATTTAAATATTTCTCATCTTAAAAGTATAACTTTTCAGTTACAGAATTATAAATTTTATAAACTTGCTAGGAAAAAAAAGGTGATTTTTTCTTTTTCTTTAAAAAAATTATTTAGTTAGATTATTATTATTATTTCAAAAATGATATATTTATAAATTATTCCCTGGAAAGGAATCTCAGCGCTTCTTTATCCTTTTTTTTTCCTTTCTTTCTTCTACATTTGCCACATTTTGCGTTCTTCCATTTGAAATGTCGGAGAAAATATTTTGGGGTTTTTCTTGCAGGAAATTTTCTTTGTAAACTTTTTTCTTTTGGCCATTTCTAATTCCTTTCTGTCTATCGATATATTTGACGCTATTCTCATGAGATTTTTTTGCCATTATTTTGCTCTCTCTTCCAATTATTTAGTTAAATTTTTTTATTTATTAGCTTCATTGCAATAGATAATGTTTTATGTTAAATGCATTTCGTTACTTCAGCATTCTTTTCCTTATTTAATCATATTTTATTCATCTCCTTCTTTTTTAAATTATTTTTTGATATAGCATAAATTGTAATACATCCTTTACTTGATATTTTTGTACTACCCATATACATATAAATGTTCATATTAAATGATACGTTAATATTTGGTAAAAACTGATGGTCGTGAAGTGAAATCGTCCATATATTTCATAATTAAATTTTTGATTTATTTGATTTGTTTAATTGAAAAAGAAAAATATTCATATGAATAAGTAATTCGCAAGTGAAATTATCGTTAACAATGTTTCGATGATTCGAGTATGATCTAAAAAGAGGCTCAATTGTTCCATATAATTTATTGATTATGCCAAGTCAGTTCGAACTATCATTTTAATGTTAATATTCCAGCATTTTACACAAATTGTATGAGTGAGGTTTCAAAGGTTTCTGGTTGATCATTTGATTGATTGATTGATTGGTTGAATGACTGATTCATTGAATCGTTGTATTAATTAGTATTAGCCTCTAATCACTTAATCACAAAATTTGGTAAACGATAGTCAGTAGTAATAATAGTTTTCTTTTTTTTCTTTTTTAAATGCTTTTTCAGTTTTAGCCGTATTTTATTGCATTCATTGAATACTGATGAATAATCGCTTAGTAATTTTATCATTGTATAAACGAATTTTACGAAAGGCTGATAGTTTTGTTTATACGGATAAAGAATATTTTTGTGAGCGTGTTTATCGGGAATTTTTTTTCAATAAGAAAGCAACGGATAAAAAAGCAAATCAACTTTTAAAGGTTTTCTTTTTCGTATTTTACTGTTCATTTTCTACTGAATAAGTAATTTTTGTGAGATTTGTTTCCAAAAAATAAATAAATAAAAATTAAGGATTTTTCATCCAAATTCACATTATTCATGTGTTTCTGAGATAGGAAATAAATTGTTTTTATAAAAATTATTGGCAGTAGTGAAAAAAAAAAAAAAAAAAAACAAAGAAAATGATAGCAATATTTGTTTCAAATTGGTTTAAAAAAAAAAAATGAAAATAAAAGAATGTTGAAAAAGAAAAATACATATTTTTTGGTGGTTCGCTGCAATTTCGATTGTAATGTTTTAATAATATTAATCTTTTTAGTTCTTGTATCGACAGTAAGACATGTGAGCAACACTTTTTAGTGATAGTACAAGAAAACATCCGCACTAGTTATAATACCTTTTTTTTTTTTTT